>LNAC01000333.1:560726-576255 GCA_002007465.1 Ailurus styani
TCAGGTGAGGTGGGCATGCGTGCGGCTGGGCGGCGAGGCAGCAGCTGGCCGGGGCGCTGGGCTCGGGCGCTGCCTCTGCTCCGTCTCCCCGCGAAGGAGAGGCCTCGGGGGGCTCGCCGGCGCCTGGCCGCGTTAGCGCCGCATCCCCGCTTCCTGTTGCCTTTTATCTGAGTTTCGCCTTCAGATGCAAAAAGGGAGATCGCAGGAGTCCGTGCCCAGCTCCCGCCTAACTCGGTCCACAGGCAGAGAGCGAATTACGAATGGATGCTGCCTTCCGAGGAGGAGGTCGGCTGGGGAGGTCTCTGCGCACGGCGCGCTCCATCAAAGCCGGGGCATCGGCCCCTCCGCGGCTTCAGTGCTGCAGGCTGAGACACCTAATTGACCGCTGGGAGATCAGGTGCCGGGAGACCTGGGCGGGACGTAGCCCCAGGGCCACGCTGAGATCGAGCGCCTCGCCGGTGTAGACAGCTTCGATTTACAGCCCGGTGAATGGAGGGGACTGCGGCAGCCAAACCTCCCGGGCAGCAGGCACGGTTGCACCAACGCTCTGCAGACAACCGCCCGGCTCCGTGAACATCCCCCGGCTCCGCTGGGCTAAAGGGAACCTGCTAAAAATAATCCGTCCCCTGCCGCCAGCCGCAGTGAGCTGCAGGACTCGGCCCCCAGCCCCAAAGTCGGCGGCGCACGGGAGCCGGCCACAAAGCGGGCCCTGCGCGCTTAGACAAGCCGGCGGTTGCGGAGGATCCTGGATCCGGATTTCTGGTACCTGTGCGTTGGCTTCCCTGGCAGCGCGACTGCTGCTGCTGCGTGCTACCCATGCCCGGAGTGGCAGCGGGCTCGGCACATCACCAACAGGCTGGACCGACCGCGGCTGCTCAGCACCGCACCCCCGTGGCTCCGTTCTCGCCTCCCTTGTCCCCAGTGTCTGACCAACAGCATCAGAAGAATCAGACACGCCGACCGTGCCAACTCCTCCAGCCCCGGCAAGAGGGAAGACGAGACGGGTGTGGAGCAGGTGCCCCTGTGTAACAGGACTAGAGCAGCCCCCGAATTGTCACATTGCGTCCCTTCCCCCATTCATCTCTGGTCGCTGAAACCTTGCATCCTAGAGACAACTCACTCTGCCCAGGCTTAGAAACACTGCAAAGACAATGCCTCCACAGTGATGAACTCATCTCCAGGGAAGGGTGATTTACTAAGCCAGCTGTGGGGTTGCACCAGGGTTAAAACCAATGGCAGTGTGTGCCTGTGCCTTAGGCTGGTAGCTTGTATGTGTAACAATGGCGCGCAGAAGACAGAAAGCCATTTAGGGCCACCGCAACGCTTCTGGGATACATACCCTAACGCGACAAGGAAAAGCCAGTGAATGAAATTATCCAAAGGTGCCTTGTGGGACACAGGTCTTGGTAATCTGTCTTGATGCCTTGGAAACCCATTTCGGGAAAATGGGACTGTTTTCTGATCAGGTCGTCTTTCCCGACAGGGGGGTTTCTGCCCAGGGCAGATTTACATGCGTGAGCAGTACCGTGTCCACGAGGCCTGTCCACGAATCCCAAATTGCGGCGAAACACTAACTTGCCAAGGTCATAAGAAATCACACGGCTGGCACGTGCGCTGGTAGAGCATTTCCTAAACGGCATTACGATGAATAACGGTCCCATGAAATATCACGTCGAACCCGCGTTAGTCTGGGTTGGCTGCTCTCCCCCGACCCCATTCACACTAACCTCGGGGGGTTGCCAGCCACCAGGAAGGGTAGGAAATCTGGCTGGGGTCCCCCTGAGAGAGAGTGGCTAGCCCAGGAAGGATGGGGGGCGCGGGGAAGTGCGGTGGCCACTCCCCCCGTGAGGGTGAGAAGTGCGCCCTGAGCCCCAAGTTTAAGGGCAGGGTAGGCAACGGAAAAGAGGCCACGGGAGAGAAAGAACGAGGTGAGTGAGAGAAGCAGGAGACCAGGAGGGAGGGAGGGCCCAGTCTCAGAAACCCAGGGACAAAAAGGTTTCAAGGAGGCAGCGTGAGTGACAATGCCCAATGTCACTGAGGTCCATGGGCACGGTCTTGTCCGCCGCCGGCTGACCCGGGCCCTTTAGACCTCAGGAAGGCCCGATGGAGCGGACGCTGACAGGCAGGCCAGTGAGAGCTTCTGAAAAGAAAAGGGAAGTGGTTCCCTTAGACCCGCTCATCAGAGGCTCAGTGGCGGTGGTGGCAGCAGCGGCACCTGAGCGCGGGGCGCGGCGCGGGGTGTGCATGTCAACAAGCTCCCAGACCCGCTCCACTCAGGACCCGGCTGCCCCGCCGTGGGACTCGGACTCCGCAGGCCTGGACGTGAGAACTGATGTCTAGGTGGGCAAGAGGGCCGCCTCCTACAGCCCTCCCTGGCGAGATCTCGGGGAGCTGGTGGCCAAGTCGCAAATCCTAGATCTCAAGAGTTGAACCGTGTCGCTCTGGGTTTTCAGGGCTGCTCTGTCCCGGGAGAGCCTTGGCAGGACTCCCTAAAGCCGTGGAAATGGCCACGTCTTCCCCCTTCACATTGATCTTTGCAAGACTGGGGTTGTTGTTAACAGTGATGATGAAAATAAATGATAGAACTAGATTGCTTGCGTTTGAATAAAGTATTAGCAGTTCCCATGGGGTAGAGGAAAAACAAACAAAAAACAAAACCCCGGGCTTTTGTCCCAGGAAGACCTGTGCTTGAATCCTCGCTCCTCCACCTCTTAGCAGTGAGGCCTGGGGAAAATAATTTGACTTCTCTGAACCTTGGTGTCCTCACTTGCAAAATGTAAACAGGAATACCTAATTTACAGGCTTATTAGGAAGAGTAGATAAAAGAATAGCTAGAAAGCACCGTGATGGTGCCTGGTAAATAAAAGCCCAACAAAGGCAGTTCCTTCCTAACTGCCGGAGGTCTTCACAGGCATGCTCGTATTGTAGTTTTGTTAGACTCCCATCCCCTTGTACGGTGGGCAGGGTACCCGGTGCTTCCCACGGCTGAGGGTCCGAACAGAAGCACTCACTGAACCTCTCTGGATGCCGGGTCCTGTGCTCAGTGCTGGCGGGGACAGAGCAGGGTCCGGGCCCTGTTGGAGCAGACATTCTAAGGGCAGAGTCTACCTCCCAGTCCAAGTGGGAATCCTGCTTGTTTTTACTGGAAGCCAAGGTCCTCCTGAGGACAGTGAAGACCTGCAGCGGGGATCAGCAAACTTGCTCTGTTGTAAAGGGCCGGACAGTAAATAATTTAGGCTCGGTGGGCCGCGCGATCTCTGTTGGAGCTACTTCACACTGCCGTTGCAGCTCAAAAGCGGCCACAGGCAAGGCATAAACGAATGGATGTGGCTGTGTTCCAATAAAACTTTATCCACAATAACAGGCAGCAGGTGAGATTTGGTCCGTGGGCCACAGTTTGTCAGCCTATGATCCATACTGTGCCTCAAGGCACAAAGACTCCCTTCACCTGCCAGGAAATACAGAAGTCTCCATAGGTGACTTTGCACGGAACTGACGTTTATCCAGCCATGAGCAGTTTCCTGAAGCCCCTTATTATTTTAAAGCATATTTTACACCTTCCCTGGAAGGAACGGGCTAGTTAGCTGTTCACCAGACTGTCTGTCCTACAGCCAGCCTCCAGGCCTGGCCCATAAAAAGTCTACGTGTCCGACACACACTCCCTTCCCTCCCCTGCTGGCTGGACACAGATGCTCTGCGGGGTGCTGGAACCCCACGACGGAAGGAGCCGTGGTCCCCAAATGACTGTACGCTGACCCGCAGTCGCCTACAGTGGAAGTGAGAAATAAGCCTCTGAAATGTCGGGGATTTTACTTCCAGATTTTAGCCTACCTTGAGCCATTCACTTTCCTATCTTTTTAATCAGATGATGCGAAACACAATTTAACGCTTTGGTGATTACTTAGGGTCTTTATTAGGAAGGCTTATTATCGGTCTCTATGGTAACACATTTCAAAGACTCCTTTTTGGATTTCCAAGCTCTTTCCTTGATATTTCACTCTCCACTGTCAGTCCTCTCTCCCCCTCCTTCTAGCTCTTCCCCATGGTTTGAATCCACCATGAGCTGAAGAAAAGAGACACCGTAGCTGGGGAACACCTGTTCATTAAACAAGAATTGCTAATGGTCTGAGCAGGAACCTAAGCAAGGTTCTTAATAAGGTGCACAGGCTCGCCGACAACTATCTGCAGCCTTGGGAAGCTCCCTTCACTTACTTTCGGGCTTAGTGCTGTGTTCCGGAGAGTTGAAGTTACTGGAAGCTCAGCATCTCTGGCATCGGTGGGGCATCTCGGTATTATCTCGCCTATAAACTTTCAATTTTTCTACTAGTCATCTTGGGGAAACCCATAATAAAGTTCTAGTTCTATCTCTTGACATTCGTGGGCTAGTCAGCATTCAAAATACCGTCACTTTCTGATGTTTCTGCACACAGATTAAGCCTATTAAATGCTCCAAATCTGTTTGAAACTCACCTTTTCTGCCTATTCTGTAGACACCAACAGATATTTGTTGGCTCCTAGCTTATAGGAGCTAGAAGAATTGACTTGAAAAGCCTAAATAGTTTTATTCCTGTTCCAGAGATGGTATTGCCTTTATATCTTGGGGAGATTTACCAAGAAAACTGAGCTGTGCTTTGGACCTGGTCTTTGGATTATTCTGATAGGTGGGGATGTGGTCCTGTCCCAGCACGAGACAAGGCCCAGGAGAGGAGCTGGTGGGGCAGATCAGTGAGACAGAGTGGAGGGAGCCGACAGAGTCCAAATACCTTCACAGTCTGATTTTACTTTTTTTATCGAAGAACCAAGACGACCATATTTAAATGATCCTCTTGGTCTGTTTCTTCATCTATGAAACAAGGAGGGTAGAGATGATCTATCGGGTTTTCTCCAGGTCTGTCATTCTGGAAGTCTATCGTTCATCTTCAGTGCTTAGTTTTTCTTCCCATTTCTGCCGATCATCCAGGACTGACCACTCTACACATAAACTTTAGCATCTGCAAGGCTGGGTAGACTTTTTGCCCCGCAATGACCTTGTTTGTGACCTTGGGGATCCCAATTTCAGCTCTGTGCTCCACCATACACGCCCTCTCCTTATGTTTCCGGGGGGGGGGGGTGTCTTCCCTGCCTTATTCTTTTCAGCTCCAATCACGGAAACCCAGCTTTGCCTCCAAAGTTCACTTCCCGGAAGCAAGTGGAATAGCTGCTTCCTGGTGGTGGGTGTGGCTGAGCCTCATGGCCCATCTCTCCCTAGCAGCACAATACTCCTGCTGTTGCCCCAGCCCTGCTCACAGGAGACCCCACAACTTCCAGAAGAAATCAGGGCTATAAAATGGCTCCCTCGTTCATAAGGAGCTATGTGTTTATTCATATATATTTTATATCATAACAAATGTAAATCAATTTCAGGGTGCAACCACCCAAGCTAGTATCTATATGGCTGCCTGTATAAAATTTCTCTCTCAAAATTCTCCAAACCATCTGGCATAAACTACTGTATTGTGACCTGTTAAAATAAGTAACAGCTGTGATAATCCCTCTCGATTTATGGTAAGCTATAAAGCTTTGCATATACTGGCAATGCATATAAAATAATAAATAAAACCATTATCATTCTGTGCTGTCTTGGTGGGAATTATGATGATTTAGCCAAAATGGAGCCCTATGGAATGCATCAGGGGAGAAGCAGAGGTTTTGCCCAATCTCGCCCTCTCCAGCCCCCAAAGACCAACTTCCCTACTTAGAGCTCTGAGATAAGTTTGAAAACCTTCTCCACTGTAAATGCATCCTCTCTGAGAGAACACCATTCCCATCCACTGCTGCCCAACTTGTATTACTTCAAAGCTTTCTTTTCTGGTGGTGAGTTTCCAAAATTTCACAATATATCCAGACTATAAAGAAAAAACAAGCTATGCACCACTCGAAAATGTAAGTAATTTTTTGCAGCCCCAAAACTAAGAATCGTCTTAGGATTGTTAACTGTAAGCTTATGTTTTTGCAAACACTGCCAAGATCCCAGGTTGAAAAAGACTGTATTTAAGTCATCTTTCAAAGATATGCTGTACGTGGAGAAAGAAAAGCCGGTATCTGGCCGGAAGAGGGACTGGGCACATGAATTTCAAAAAATTAAGGAGACAGGGGCAGAAACTGACATGACGCCTTAGGTATTGTTCCTGTTTTATGGGTGAGGACATCGATGCATAGAGAGGTTAAGTTACCTGCCCAAGGCCATCCTGTTAACAAGTTGGGGAGATGGGAGTTTGAACTCAGGGGTCTGTCTGATTCGGAGGTTCCCGCTCTCTCTGCCTCCCCACATTATCTGCTGGACAGCTGTTTGCAACTTCCCTTTGTTTCCCACTTACAAAGTCTATTTGGATGCAAGTGACAGTTACCTTAATAGTGGAAGAACTCCAGATCTATTTTAATTTATATATTTACCAAATGTGCAAATCAGGTTGTGCGGTTGTTATGGTAGGTTTCAAAACTAGCCACAGTACTTGTTAGCTCTTCCCATCAAGAGGTGGAGTCTATTTCTCTACCTGGAACCTGAGCGGGCATGACGACTGACAAAAAGCCAGCCCTGTGGCCTTCAACTGAGCAGCCCAGAGCATCAGACTCTCCCATTAATTTTTAAGCCACTAAATACTGGGGTGATTTGTTACACAGAAAAGGTTAACTGAGGAAGGTATTTTAAAAAAAATTTCTAGCCACCTGTGAAAACAAGTACTACTGGTTGAGAATTGCCAGTTTGAACACAAATTCCATAAACTGAAGTGAAATAAAATAAAAACAAAATAAGTCCTTTCTGATGGCTCCAAATACTGTCATAGCTCCAAGTCTTCACACCATCTCAGTTACGTCCCACAAAAGGGCCAGGTCAGGGAGGCTTCCAACAGACAGCCCTCAGTCCCCGAAGCCCACCTTCTCATCTCTAATTGTTGGGCTGATGTGGAGTCAGTCACGTGGTTTGGGGAGAAGCATCACCAAGGTGAGTGGGCCAGAGCCACCCTCAAGAGACAATCGGTGGCTGGAAGGCAGAGAAGGAGAGATGATGTGCGAAAAGACGATAAATGCCAACGCATAGCCCCAGAACCCTCCGGGAGCTAGAAGAGCACTGCGGCGGCGCAAGAACAACCGTGACCTTAGCACATGGCGTCAATTACAGAGTCAACGACGGCGGCCACGCTGTCCGAAGAAGATAGGGTATCCGCAAGCTACAGCTGGGAGGGGGAAAGAGATGTCCACCCTTCTCTTCCTACACGCTCAGGGGGACTTTGAGATGGATGGAAACCCTCAAAAGGAAGGAAGGAATAATTACAAACTAAATTAGGGCCAAATTGAACTATCTGCAAAAGAAAGAAATAACGGTTCTCAACCTTGGCTGTACGTTGCAGTTTCAACAGAATGAAATCAACTCCTGCACTCTTCTTAATCACCACATTAATTACAAACTTTATTTAATAGGGAAAAAATGGTCAGCGTTCGGAATTCTCACCATTTTCAACAAAAGCGGGTTCTTTTGAAAAAAATGCTGGTGAGTAACGATTAGTTCATTGTTCAGCTATTTTCACATGTGGATGCTTGGGCTTGTTTTTTTCTTATTTTCTTCGTAAATCTGGGAACCTCTGAACTTTGAATAATTTCTTTCCTCTCTCGGTGCCCTCTGGTCATACAGACACAAAAAAATAATTACAGGGGTAGTATTTACATCTATACATCTATGGCTTTTTTCATTTGGTATTTACCCTGCTGCTGAGTGAACGAATTTAGTTCATTTTACTTCTTGGGAAAAAAATGTATATAATGAAAGGGGGTCCATTTTAGTTGACTCTGGCAAGGTTTTATAAGGAGCATATAAAGGAGAAGGAGAGAGAAAGAAACCTTCTTTGTAGTCCTGAGAAAATATGTTGGTCTGTACCCTAAACAGTTTTGCTACATTTGTGGTTAAACGCATACTCATTATGTTCCAGAAAGGGGGATGTTTCACTGAAACACTTTATGAGTTTAAAAAACCCCTCTCTACACCAGTGTTTGTAGTTTCTCCCAGTTCACGCTCTGAACTTGCTTTCCAACAGCTTTCCCCGGTCTGAGAATGTGGCCAAGACACTGGATTCAGGCTCTAGCCTGGGACCTTCACGAGTCGCCTTCCGGGTGGAATCAGAACTGAAACTTTCAGGAGGGAAGATTTCTTCATTTAAGGGTGAGGTCAAAGGGCACAGGAAGAAAAGTGAGCAGGTGGATGAGAATCCATGCCCCCCCGTGCAGGAGCCCCACTACAGAAGCCAGGTAGAGACATCTACCCTTCGTATCGGAAACCCTCCAACCATGTCTTACCACCTGGAGTGCGACACGGAGGAGAACTGAGGCCTGGTTTAGCCTGTTCTTGAAGGGTTTGGGTTTCGAGTAATTCATTCCTAGAAGAAGGAAGGGCAAGTGGTGGGAGTTTTCCAAAGAATAGTTTCGTAATAAATAGGCCACGTGTTAGAAAGTTTCTTTGCACATAGGAGCTCCTTTACTCATAAGTATTTCTTTTGGTCCCCCAAGTTTTTGTTTAAGTTCCAGCTAGCTAATATACAGGGCGATATTAGTTTCCGGTGTACAATATAGTAATTCCACACTTCCGTACATCACCCAGTGCTCATCCCCACAAGTGCCCGCCTTCATCCCCACCACCTGTCTCACCCGCCCCCCCCACCTCCCCTCTGGTGGCCAGCAGTGTGTTCTCTAGAGCCTGTTTCTTGGTTTTTCTCTCTTTCTCCCCACCCTGCTCATTTGTTTTGTTTCTTAAATTCCACATATGAGTGAAATCATATGGGTTTTGTCTTTTCTCTGCCTGACTTCTTTCACTTAGCATAATACACTCTAGCTCCATCCATGTCAATGCAGATGGCGAGATTTCATTCTTTTGATGGCTGGGTAGTATTCCCCTTGTATGTGGGAGGGCCCCGGGAGATCGCAGGGAAAGGCCACTCTGAGGCCGTCCGAGCGCACTCCAGTGATTCTGGGAGGTTCCTGCGTGTCTCTGGCTTTTACACCTCCCTCCCCGCTCCCCCTGAGCGTGGGCACCGAGCCATAACACTGGAGCTGCAGGATGTGGGGAGCTGTTGCACGAATACAGTCCATCCTCAGCCTTGGACTGTCCTAGAATTCAGTCCTAAGTTTTTCTTTTTAATTCAGGACACATTTTCCCATGGAAAAGCAGTTACAAATGGCACGTAGAGGTCCTTCCAGGTTTGCCCATTAAGACTTATTTCCTCCATAATACGGCGGGGGAGATACGCATTTGCGGTGAATGAGAGTGGAAAACAATGCTGGTATCATGATAGTGAATAAATGTTAATATAACTCAAGAAGACGGTTTTAAAAAGTAATCTTATACTACCAACGAAAGACCTGTTAATCACACACACAAAAAATTACTCTTACGTGCCAGCGCCCAGTGAAACGTAAGACTAACTAGAGAAAGAGTAGTCAGCTGATAGAGACCTTGGGGTCTACAACTGGCTGGAGCACCTGTCTCTGAGGATTAATGACACCGGTACTTTATGACCAATATCACTAGAAAGAGTCACTCATTCCAAAAAAAAAAATAGCATTTTTTGAGTACCTAAAATCCTCTAGGCAATATGATAGCAGAGATGAAAGGCCTAGTCCCTACTTTGAAGGAGCCCATAGAACGGCCAACTATAAAGATGCTACCCACCGGCACGGTTCTCAGAGGGACTCACACATCCTCCCGACGCACATGTGTTGTGCCTGGGGGGTCGGGGAGCCAGAGGACAGACGTTGGGGAGCTTCCCGGACCACTAGTTTTACTCAATAATTGAGGGCAGATTATTTTATATTAAATAATGTAGAGAACTGTGCTAATTTTATAGGAATGTTTAGGTTGATGCACATGATTGTAAAGAAATCTTACGGTCTACAGAAGGCTGTTTTGGGCCACAACCAACTGTACCCATGTCCTCCTTCTCCACCCTTTGGCTCCGATCCCCTGGGGTACGAGTTCCTCCTCTGTCCCTGGAAGTACCTCTGATATGCGGGCAAGCACAGCATATGGGCTATGGAAAGGGAGAAGTCTGAATCACCCTGGGGATGAGGCTGTCCCAAGCCCTTGGGAAGGGCTTCCCAAGGAGGGTGATGCTTAAGTCCAGGCTTCCAATCCAGCCAGGAGTTGGCCAGGTGAAACAGGACACACAAGCATTCTAGAGAGGGGACAGGGTGCACAGGCCTGGAATTGTGTAAGAAGGCACGGTGTGATGAGAAAATGCAAGCAGTCTGGTGAGACTGGAACACCGGGCTGGTGTGGGGGATTTCAGAGACGCACGCATTATCATTTCAAAGCACGAGGCAGGCTGACAAGTCCAGGACTTCTCTGTTCTAGCAAAACGTCGTGCTGTTGGCCCCGGGCAGCTTGGTGGCTACCCAGACCAAGTGGCCTTGGGAAACCCGGGAAAGCAGATGGTGATCTGAAGATGGCCAAGTGTAGAAGGGAGACGTTTAGAAATAGGGTTTTGTAACTCTAGGAAGGGTTGTAATCATATCTGCCACTTGTTACTTTGCTCAGAAACTCTGGATGAGACAAAGTACAACCCTTGCAACTACCTTCAGCAGGATGCTGAGGTTAAGAAACGAGAGGACAAACTACTCTTCCCTCCCCACCGGAAAACATCATCTCTTCATGCTGAACTGCCCAAACGCCCGGGCAACGATGTAGGCAAACCTGCACTGTCACTTCGTGACCCACCACACCCTCTGGCTCTGGTTAATCCATCACCTTTTATGATCCCAGAAGACATTTACGACCCTCTCCTGGGAAATGAATATTTGAGCAACATATCATTGATAAACAATGCTGAGTAATAAATAGATCAGTGACAGGCAGTCAAGTTTATTAGCAGAAAGTTCTAGAGTCATTGGGAACTGAAAGAGAAAGTAAAGGCCTTACCTTCCCCCACCCATTTTCTCAAGACCTAGGATGCTATTGGTTCTGCCCCCCACCCCCGTCTGACCCCTCTTCTGAGCTCACAGTTGCATATGGGGGGGAGCATCTCTGCTGATCGGTTTTTTGCTCCCTCAAATCAAAACTAAGTTCCCTTCTACTTTGGCTGATCTGAGCAGAGGCTGTAGCGAGGCCATAGCATGTCTTTTAACATTTAGCCTGTGTGACAGCCTTAGAACACCACCCTACACTGCGTGTGGGCTCGTCATTTTCAAAGCGTTGCAGGCGGTATCACCTGGTAGTAAACAGCCTGGGACTTGGAAGCAGACAGACCTGGGTCCACATCCAGCCTCTGCAACATCGGAGCTATAATCTCGGGCAAGTTACGTGACTACTCGAAGCCTGCCTTAGAGGGTTGCACTGGAGATCAGCTATGACAGAGCCATTAGCACAGTCCTGCTGAGCACGAAATAAGGGGTCATTAAATGACTTTTAATATTAGCATCCTGATCTTCCCCGACCGTTGGGCCTAAACTCTCCTCAGCCCCAACCATCAATGGACAAGCTCCTCTCAAACACAGGGCACTGATCATTTATGACACAAAAGTACTTGGCCTTATATGTTAACTGTCACGCCTTAGAAGAGATAAGTTCCATTGCTTCTTTCTGGAAACACCTTTCCTTTGTGACCTGCATGAAACCACTGGAGGATAAACAGATGCAAAGGAAGAAATACCCCGAGTGAATATTTTTTGAAGTTGCTAAAATAAGTTGTTGGACACAGAGACCCAAGAGAGATGGTAGCATAAGCTATTGGTTTTATATTTACACCTTTACTCGAATACCCACCCACCACTGCAATTATCAGCCAGCGTGTAAGACGTTATACGGGGAAATGGAGGAGGGTTAAAAACACCCTTTGATACTTGGTTGAGTCTGCTTTCATTTTGCTGGAGGTGAGCTGATACTCACCAACATTTGCCAACATGTGAGAGATGAGAACCAGCCTCAGAAACACTGGGCTAAGAACAGAGGGAACAGGGTTTTGTTACCAGTGACGGACGGCATCCCTCGCCTCTGAAGGCCCCGGAAGGCTTTGCTCACACACTTCCAACACCATCTCCTAATGATGACGATGGCGATGAGGACAGTGGCGGTGGCTCTGGCTGATTCAGGCCCTATCATGTGTCAAGCACCGCACTCGGCTGCAGTTTTATTACGCCCTTCAGCCTTCCCAACAGGCCTAGGAGGTTTTGCAGAACAGAGTGCAGCTTAGAGAGGTAAAACCCCAGAATGCTTCTGGCTAACAAATTCCTCCCTATCCATCAAAGCCTAGCTCAGATCTCACCTCCTTCACGAAGTTTCCTTCCTTTCTTTCCTTCCTCTCTCCCCCCATCCCTCCCTTTTTTTCTAGACAGCTGGAGATGTAGTCACACGCATTAGGATGGGTCTCTGGATGTAGCTCTAATACCTTAAAGGTAGGGGAAGCCTTCAGTTTTGACCCAAATACATGGCAGGATGTAGGGAGATTCTGCGCCCCTAGAATCTGATCTGGGCCTAGACATCTGTTAAATTGCAATGAATTGGATTTGGGGGCTTTCCCACGTTTCAGATTTCATAGTTATTTTCTACGTGATACTCTGGACCAAGGGCAGAGAAATGTCACTGTCCTACAGAGAGCTCCATGCACAAGAATGTTGGGGGACAGGGAAAAGTCATTTTTTCTGGTCACTGAACTCAAAAGCTTCCCTTCTTATAGGAATCAAGGATGTGTCTTATCTCCCAGCTATTCCTTCTGAGTCCATCAGCCGCTGGGCCTGCAGAGTAGACAAAGAGAAGCAGAATGCGATCTGGCGGCAAAGAACATTTTTCCCCGGCAGAAAATGGAGTGACTTTTAGCTTATCTGCTGTCACCTTGTTAATGTGATCATCGTTCTTCAAAATAAAATCTCTTCTTACCCATGATGTGTTTTGTGTGAAAAAAATTTTTTTAAAAGCAGCAACTAAATGGCAAGAAAAGAAAAGCGCAGGGGGGGAAATGAAAGGCTAATCAAGAAAAGCTACAAATCGACTTCTTTGCAAGGAAGAGCACTCGACACACAATTATCTTAATTCTCCCAGGTGGCTATTTTGCTTGCTTACCGAGATAGGTGTGGAAAGTACTAGAAACCTGTGGCTCCCTTCATTACCCCTGGCTTTCAGAGCAGGAGCGACAGGGCTGCATCAGTTGGGATGAGTAATTTATCGCCCATTTAAGCCACGGGCTCTGTGGCTGCTCAAGTGGGCCCCTGGCCTGTCCTCAAGTGCACCCTTATTTCAAAATTAATCAGCCAGCTCTAACTTGCTGGTGAAGGTTTTCGGGGATAAAAACCTAGATGGAAGAGGGAACCTAGTTGTTAATGGCCAAATGCCATCCATGGCAAGCATTATCTTGGAGAATAAATAATAAATAAATCAAACCTTCCTCTTTGCACCATCGTAGGGTGGGGGCAAGAAAGGGGCAAAGGTAACATTCCTGAGGGGCCTCCATTCTTCAAAGCTGAGGAAACATTTGCATCTTTCCCCTTATTGACATTTGGCCTCCGGATGCTGAAGAACCAGTTCTGTGTTTCAGTTGTGAGAGGATGCCGCTGAGATTAATTCCCTTCTGCATCTCCTTCCTGCCATGTTGGGAAACCAGCGGTTGTCACCACACTCAAGGTCAAGGAGTTACAGCCACACACAAGGCTGGCAGCCCTCAGGAGACCGGAGCTTCTCGGTACTCCTGCTGACCCAAGAAGCGGGACCCAGGAAGAAGGGAGCCGCGCTACCCAACAGGATATTCAGAAGCACAGATGGAATTTAGAGAAGACTAGAAAACTGCCTAGAACGCAGACAACGAACTTCCGTCCAAGTTGACATACAGAGGGGTTGTGTAGCATAGAGTGTGGGCAGCAGACTACAGTTGTTTATAGCTTCGTGCAGCCGTATCCCTTCCGGATCTGACTCTCTTCTCTGGCTCCCCATCCCCCTTGACTTAGAGAAGGTAAGACTCAATCCAAAGCAAATTGCTTTTATTTTTATGAAAAATATTGGCTCTATCAGAGAGGTTTCCTTGGTTTTGGAGATCAGATGCTTTTTCCCCTTTTTTTCTTTAGTTTTAAAGAGCAGCGGAGTGAGCTCATCCTATCATGTTCTAAAAAACAGAACAAAATAAGACCAAAGGAAAAAAAACCCACAAACAAAAATCCGCCGCAAACTTGATACACCTTAACTTATTTACCGTAACAGAGTCAGTCCAAAGTCCCCTCCATCAACTTCACTTGGCTTGCCAAACCACCCCAGGAGGGCGTTGGTCCCTGAGGTACCGAGGTACCAGGGACCGTGGCCAGCCTTTGTGGTGCTCACAGATCACTATCCTGGCTCACAAGTCCCCAGGGGCAGACGCCTGCCACTGAGCCCAGGACCCGGCAGAGATGCAGCTTCATCAAATTTAGCTCCGCAAACGCTGTAGTCAAGCCCCTGCAGAGTGGGAAGTAACCCAGTTGGGTAGCTGGGAAAGAGGCCAGGTCTGGGACAGAACGGTTCAAACATTCTACTGAGGAATACTGCACAAGAGACAGGGACTAAAATTTCGGAGGAATTTTTCAATTGTGAATTTTTGTGCTGTGCCGAGTCTTTTCCTGGCTCGTCTTAGCCTGCACAATCCAGTGTAACACTTGGCTGCATGCCCTCCCCCAGGTACACGGTCGGTATTTTCCCGTCCCATCTGCTGGTGCCTCTGCAGCACATCAGGGTAAGTGGGTTGGTGCAGAAAGGACACCCGCTGGCCTGGCCCTCTGCCTAAGACATCCAAATAGAGAACAGCTTCCCGGCCACAAAGTTTTGCCTGTGCCAAAGGCATATTATTGTCAATATGATGCTTACTCATAGCTACTACGGACGGAGCAGCTACCAAGTGTCATTTCATCCTCACTTAGGGAAGACGAAAGGCAGATATTAGCATCTCCACTTGAGAAATAAGGAAGGTGCAATCACATGACTGACAAATGGCAGAGTAAGGATTCAAACCCAGACCTGTCAGACACCACAGCCCATGTCCCCACACCCTGCTGCCTCGCCAAGACCTATCCTGGGGATCAAACTCCTAACCATAAGCCCGCATAGAAAAAACAATGGAAATTACCAAAGCTGTATTCCTGAGGTAAAGTTATAGCTCCTGGTTTTCAGAACTGTTTTTTAAACTAAGCGTTCAATTTAAGCCATAAGAAAGAAGTTTGAAATCTCAAGTAAATGAACACAAAATCTGATAAATTAATCAAAAATAACAAACACACAAAAAATGGACAAAACCGATTCTGCTGTAAGATGGCGGCGGCCTACACCTTGTTCCCTCTGAATGTGGAGTTCCCAGGAGTGAACTTAGAGACCTGAGCTGATAGTCACACTGATGTGAAAGTTTTGCTTCTGGGGGCGCCTGGCTGGCTCAGTCGGTAGAGCACACGACTCTTAATCTCAGGGTCATGAGTTCAAGCCCCACATTGGGCATGGAGCCAAAGGAAGGAAGGAAGGAAAGAAGGAAGGAAGGAAGGAGGGAGGGAGGGAGAGAGGGAG
>LNAC01000333.1:578600-649545 GCA_002007465.1 Ailurus styani
CGAGCCCTGCAGCCCCCGCCCGGGCTACCCTCTGCGCCCTCTGGGAAGGCGTGCAATGTGCGAGCGAGCGGAGGAAGAGGACAGAGAGAGGTCTGTCGCCTGTCCCAGGCGATCCAACACCTCAGAAGGAGTGCCAAGTCGCAGACCTGGCCAGCCAGAATGAGCAACCCAAAGTCCCCAAGCTCAGGAGTCGCTGACCCCCACATGTCAAGGTCAGCCCTGAGGGTCAGGCATGGCCTCCCTTCCTCACCTCTGCTCCCAAGGAGGAGGAAGGGTTCCCTTTCTTCCGCAAGCCAACTCCTCACTCCGCTCTCCACTAGGCCTGGCTTTCCCCAGCTCCCTCCCCCCTCGTCTTGCCGGGAAATGCTGCAAACCCCAAATACCTGCATTCTTGGGCAGGCAGCAGGCGAGAGGCATGCTTGGATTCCCGCTCTGCTTCTTAAGGACGGGCCTTTTCTTTTATCCGAAGCCCTCCCCGAGCCCCGGATAGCCGAAAGCTGATCTGCCGAAGTCGCGGGCAGAGCAGGGGGGCGGGGTGGGGGGCGCGGGAGGGCGACCTTCGGCAAGGAGGGTGGCAGGTTTGCACACAACATCTGCGCTGCCTCCGGGACTCCCCCCGGAGGGGGAGATGGTCTCACCCAAGTGCAGGCCAGCTGCTAATCCCTGGGGGTTCACGGAATGGCAAATCAGGACTCGGTGGTAGCTTCGACCCACCCTGCCTCCAGAGGAGGGGCTTAGAGCACTTTCCTTCCCAGCCCGGTGGAGGAGCTCACAAAGCCCGGGTACTTTCCTCGGGCCTCTGTGCTCCCAGTGCAATAGGCCAGGGGGTCAGCAGCACCCCCGGCACCTGGCGGCTTGTTAGAAATGCAGAATCTCGGGCCCCATGGGTTTCCGAGGCTCTGCCAAGTGCCCCGGGGCTACGGAAACTGGGAGACAGGAAGCTGGACCCACACCACTGCAATCCGCAAGAAATCCGGGGAAGCCACAGCTGCCCAGCCCCCATGCCAAGGGTCCGGGCCGGGAAGGAGGACGGACATCCCTCTGGACCAGAAGGAGTACAGACACCCCACACCGCCACCGCCACCGCCGGCCGCCTCGCTGGGCCACCCGCTCCCCGCACCGGGCCGGTTCACTTGAGCTGTTCAACAGGCCTGCAAATATTTGCACACGCACCAAAAGGGGGGGGCCAGGCTACAGTCGGAGTTTGCTCTTTTCAGGTTGCAAATCAATTTCTGGTCCCCTCCCACCCCAACGCACACACCACCTGTATCAACACGTCAGGCTGCTGGACGCCAGGAACAACAGTCAAGTACACGGCAAGGATCCTCTGCAGCCTGTTCAGACCATCCTGTGGGCAGGAAGGGGGAAAGGCAGGGACGGCCACAGCTCTGCTCCCAGGGCCTCGGTGTCACACGCTTCACCTCCCCCCTGCCACACGCTTCGCCTCCCCCCTGAACCCAGCAACTGAATTCCTGTGCCCAGCCGGCCGGGGACCCAGACCGAGCAGACAGAAAGCCAACACGGTGGCCTTGGACTCTACTGGGGTTGGAATCATGGTGGGCTTCTGAGTAGAAAACCAAGCGCAAACAGTACTTAAAAATCTTCAGAGCCCCAGTCTGGCCTCAGACAACAATCACTCATAAAAAGACTCTCACGAATGGGAGGAAATGATGCCATTGTTTTATTTTCTATGGGAAGTCATAATAGTCTTTAAAAGGTTAATCTCCTTCTCAGCCCTGTTTTTTCCCTTCCAGTGACCCCAAGCTGAAAAGGAAAAATATTTGCACTTGGTGTTTAAAAACCACAGTGAATTAGCTTTTGTTGTTCATGGCAAAGCCACTATTTAGCTGCCCAGAATCAAACCAGATGTCAAGGAAGAGAGAAGGCCCTGCATCCTGGGAACTTGCTTTTCACCTTTCCAGAAGGGCCAAGAAGACAAAATGGAGGGAGCTCGCTGGTCAGCGAACCTGAGAGGCGGTTCTGACGCAAGTGCCTGTAGCTCTTCGTGGGATGGCGTGTGGGGGATGAGCCCTGGGACCCCGGACGCCTGATGCCTCTTGGCTTCCAGAAGTTTCTTCTGCGGACACGAGGCCAGCAGCACTATTCCTGCTATTCCCACTAACCAAGGTGAGCAGTAGAGAAGTACGGAGGGAGGATCGGCAGCCAGGAAAAACAACATAAAGGAGATCAGCAGGACTTGCTGGAACACTACATCTATCCAAGAAGGTATTTAAGAAAAGAAAGGAAGAAAAGAAAGAAAGAGGGAGGGAGGAAGGAAGGAGGAAAGAAAGAAGAAAAGAAAAAAGAAAGAAAGAACGAAAGAGAAACTCTAAAAGAAAAGAATACGTTTTCTTTCTGTGGCCTTCCAGGGGAGTATGAGGACTAGATTATTAGTCAGTCTTGTTTTTCTTTAGCACACCACCCACCACAACTCATGGCTTAAATTAGGCAAAGAAAAAAAAAAGTTCCTACGGGGCTTAGTCTATCTGTCACTGTCTGCTAAATCTAGCAGCACAAGAAAGCAAGAAATCCTCTCTACACTGAGCCCCTTTCTATCCATTCAACATCCACTAAGGCCCCAGTTTGGTAAGATATTCAGGTGATACCAGAAGGGCTTAGGTGCTCTTCCCGTCCGCAAGAACTTTATAGCCTACTGGGGAAGACGGGCGTGTTCCTAACCAGCACCACAACGCATACCGTTTTCCCAGATGTGATCGTGTGCCCGTGACTGTGCTGTGCAGCATCTTATTTAATCCTTACCATAACCTTGCTGTGCCTTCAGTTTTATTATTCCCATTGTACAGATGAGGAAACCAAGGCTCAGAAAGCTTAGGGAACTTGACCAAGACCACAGAGCTATCAAGCTGGCAAGTCTTTGTTTTTATCACCAATGAAGCCCAGGTGGGATGGCGTGCGGCACATAGCAGTGCCTGGCACATAGCAGCTGCTCAGTAAATATTTACTGAATGAACAAAGCAGAGAAGGGCTTTCGGGGGCACTGGTGCTGAGCTTTGAAGCATGGTTAGGATTCATGCAAAGACAACGGTCAAGGCACACCAGGAAGAAAATAGGAAATGGACAAATGCACCTCTAAGGAAACATAACTGTTTTACAAGATTGCAAAAATGGGCAGGAGGAAATGGCAGTTAAGGACACTCAAGTCAGAGAGACCGGGGTCCTACCATGGCTCTGCTGCCTACGGTTGCGTGAACACGGCCAAGTCACTTGGTCTCTCAGTACTTTATTTTCCTCATCTGCAAAACAGTGATGAGAATATTACCTACTGTGGCAGACCTATTAATTTCCTATCAAACCTTCCATGTTCACATTCTCTTTTGTATTGATAACACCTCCGTTTTTTAAATTGGGTCCACTGCCATACAACCAAAAGGCTACATGTCCAGGCCTCCCTTGTCGCTAGGGGCTGCTATCTGGCCAATGAGATAAAAGCAGTTGTGGCATGGGACTTCTAGAAAGTCTCTTTAGAATACAGAAGTCATGCTACTTCTTTCTTCCTCCTGTTTGGGCCAATGATGTGATGACGGGAGCTATGGTAGCCACCTTAGGCTGCCAGGACGAGGGCCCCAATGTAATGGTGGAACGGGGAGCTGGAAGGACCCCTGTCCTCACTACTGCTGAGTCTGCATACCCAACTCTGGACTCCTTTTACATAAGGGAGAAATAAAGTTTTGTCTTTCTGAAGCCTCTGTTCATCCCAATGGATGTATTTACCTCAAAGAGGCGCTAGGAGGACTAAATAAGATAATGCAGACCAAGTAATTAGCACTGGGCGTTAGACACAGGACACGCGAAAATCTAAACCAACATATTTTGTTGCTCTTATCACTATTATCATCATTATCACTACAAAATCTAGAATACTCCCTTATTATGCTTGAGGCTGGACCATCTCCATTCAGTTATTTAACTCCATCTAATCAATTTGCTTAAAATTCCTCAAAACCATGCCTTTCATGAGAACATATCTACGAGTCTTCCTATGACAGGGTCCCTGATAACAGAACAAAGGTCTTCTCTTTGAAGTTCATCACCAAATCATCCACTAATCAACCAATAATATTGAAAATCTAGGCCTGTTAGTAAAAGGCGAGGGTGGACTTTTCCTAGGTCGACACTTCTGAGCACGTAGACTGGGAAGCAGTAGTTCAACTCCAACTTTGGTCAAATATCCCTTCTTGGAAAGTTCCACAACAGTCGGTACGTCAACAAGTCTCCCCTTTCCCACCCTGACAGACTTCCGTTTCAGGACGCATGGGGAAAAAGGTGAAGACAAAATTTGCTTTAAAAATTCTGAGAGTCAGCACGGTACGCTGGACTTGCAGATCTGCCAAGAACCGTGGGTCCTGTTCCTTCAATCTCCGCTCCCTAGTGTCTTTGACAGACAGAGCGGGTGTGTTTTTTCCCCTCTCTCTCAGGCCGAGTTACCAAGAAGCAAAGTCACCGAAGGCCATCCTCGTTCCATCGATAAAACGGAGGGTGAGCTGCTGGTAGCGGGGCCACGAGGGCAGCGGGCCAGGACAGGGGAAGGGACTCAGCCCCGAAGCGGCCTCCGCTGGACACGGAGATTGGCCTGACCCCGCACAGAACTCGGGAGTGGCCCTCATGCCACAAGCTGGTCCCACCTCCAGGCGAGGGGGCAGGTGGCAATCCTCCCAGGAAGGTGCGGCCCGGGCCTCCCGGCCGCTGGAGGGGGGCTGCCCTGGTGGGACGGAGAGCCCGGCGGGGCACCCAGAGCACTGGCCCCAGTACTGGCCCCCGCGGTCTGAAGCCCTCGTGTCTGCGCTGTCCCTGCGGACTCGCCCGAGCGTCCCTTTTCCGGGAAGGGTCTCACCCTGGAGGGAGGTTTTCGGAATCCGATCCAGTCCTTTCCGTGACCAGAAACCCGGAGCCGGCGCACCAGACTCCCCACGCGGCCGCCAGAGCTCTCCCTGACAGGCTCACCTGTGCCCGCAGCTGGCCCCTTGTCCATGTTCCAGAACGTTCTCCCGAGCGCCAGCCACACTCACACATTGACTCCGTAACAAGCGACTCGAGGAACCTGGCTGCCTGTGATCTGGATCCTCTCCCCGCTCCCTTGACACATGGAGATGCAGGCCACCGAGGTTCCTTTGGCTTATTCTCAGTGGCTCTTAACTAGGTCACACCACTTTGGAGACTGGCCAACAGCTAATTCCATATTCACCGCCAACCTGTTTTATTCCTCTGGTATTTCAGGAAAGAGAGGGGTGAGTGCCTCTTCTCCTTTGTCTGAGTCCCCATCCCCTGGAGCAAAATTTGTAGCCCAGGCCACTGTGGCTGGTCCCGAGCCACCACTCCCTGTCAGTGGCCTGCTCCCTGACCTCGCTCACTGCCCATCCATGGCATTCCTGGACACACGTGCACGTGTGGGAAATTAAAGGCCAAGCGGGCCCTGGCTGGAGCGGTTGGCACATGGCTGGTCCCGCTGCCACCAGGCTTAATGCCGGGGTCTGCTGAAGCAGCCCTCACCACACGGTCAAGAAATGGGGAGCATCAACGATACAGCACACCCCACTTCCCCATCTCTCAGCTGCTTTTCATCAGGACATGAGCCAAGTAGAGTGTATGTAGCATTCTCTCCCCCCCCCCCTGCACTCATCAAGGAAGTGCCACCATTTTGATTTTTTTACGTGAGAGCAGAGAGACACCCAGGAAAAACAGCAGAGAAGGGAGTAAGGAGTGAAGGGTGCTGAAAAAAGGGAACAATATGCTTTCCTTTTGTGGTTCACTGAAATCTAAGAGGCAGCTTGATACTTCTAACCAAAGTCTGGAGCTGGAAAAAGAAAAAAACCCAGGCCTGTCTCGACTGTCTCCTCAGAAGCTGCTCTGTAAGATGTCAGTCCCCCTCTCTGTCTCACCCCCGATTTCAGCATTTGTTTTGAGACATTTAGTTGTTGTTTTCCCTTTTCCATCATACACTGAGAATCTGGCCCTCTCGGAAGAACAGAAGTTGTGATTCTTAATAGGGTTCTCCTCGCTCCTCCCACTGATTCGGAAGCCACAGTGTAATGCAAGTCTCCTCACAGTAATGATACAATAATGATAAAATTAATACTCTGTTCATTCGGCAGATATTTACTGAGCACCTACTTTGTGTCAGGTACTGTTTTAAATGCGTTGCACATAGAATTTCAGTTCACTCTATTAACTAACCTACAAGGTAGATACTAGTATTACCTCCATTTTACAGATCAGGAAACTGAGGACAGAGAGGTTACATAACTTGCCCAAGGTACTGGAAGTGGTCAGTGGTATGGTCTGGGATCCTCACCACTAGGCTGGGTTACCCAACGACAGAGGTTTAGAAACACGTTATCTGCCTCAGAAAGCACAGCCTCGCCATCTTCCACTGCACGCATCCCAACCCCACGTCAACAGTGAAGACCAGAATAGAGATCCCAGCTACACACAGGAAACACCAGTCATTTGCTTTGCTGAGTGTTTCGGGAGAAACATCCATGGGCAGGTGCTTGTGTGCGTGTGTGCATGTGTGTGTGTGTAGGTCCATGGGGGGCTACATACACATACCCTTACATAATGTTCTCCCCAAAGCCTGGAAGAGGGCCTCCTGCCATTCATAATAAAACTGAAAACAAGATTTTGATCTCTCCACCTTGCATGGCTGTCCACTGCTATTGCACCAAATTGGAATGGGAAAGGTATTCGCATATGCTTCTGGCAGGGCTGGGAACCCTCACCCTGGGCCTGAGCTGCCCCTCAGCCCCAGAACCTTCTGCTCGGCAGGGGCTCCAGTTTGGACATGAACAATCACCAGGTTTCCTCAAAAAGTTAAAAATAGAACTACCATACGATCCAGTAAGTCCATTACTGGGTAATTACCTGAAGAAAATGAAAGCACTAATTCAACAAGATTATGCACACTCCTATGTTCCCGGCTGCATTATTTACAATAGTCATGACATGGAAGCAACCTCAGCGTCCACTGATAGGTGAACAGATAAAGAAGATTTGGTACACGCACATGCGCGCGCGCACACACACACACACACACACACACACAGAGGAATATTACACAACCATAAAAATGATGAGATCTTGTCATTCGCGACTACATGGAGGGACCTGGAGGGTATTACGCTAAGTGAACTAAGTGCGACTGAGAAAGACAGATACCGTATGATTTCACTCATGTGTGGACTCTAAAAACAAATGAATAAACAAAGCGAACCAGGCCGACAAGTACAGAGAACTGAGGGTTGCCAGAGGGAAGAGGGATGGGGGGACTAAGCAAAGTGGGTGAAGCGGAGTGCGGGACCCAGGCTTCCAGTCACAGAATGAATGAGCCGCGGGAATAAACAGTCCAGCACGGGGAGTACAGTGAGAATCACGTACAGAGTTGTCACCTCACTGTGCTGTACGCCTCACACTAAAGGAACATTGTGCATCAACTATACTCCCATAAAAAATTTAAAGAAAAATAAATTACCAAGTACTGGGATCACCACACAGAGTCCAAAGATAAATTCATTCAAACGCAGCTGTTTTAGAAGGGGCCAGAGTGTGTTGAGCCTCAAGGAGGGCCCCCAAGTTCCCATTTGTACCCAAAAAGGATCCAAAACTATCCACACCTTACTCTGACACATGGTCCTACCAAAGTGAGAACACCCGACAATGGGTTAAGTGTTAGCCTTGCGTGGGGCATTTGCATTTTCATGGCAGATCAGGCCTGATGCTGGACGGATAAACCAGGACCGGCGGAACCCGCAGTGTTCAGTCAGCAAGTGGATGAGAATCTGGGCAAGGAAAGGGAGGCGGAACCATTGGGTTTTCTAGAGTTCTAGAATGAGCTAACACTTCACTTAGGAGTTCTTGAGGACCCTAGTAAAAGCAAAACTGCATTTTACCCAGAAAGGGGAAAGAACATGAAAATGGTCTGAAGAGCAAGACCATTTGGGGACAGAAAGAGCATAAGCTCACGTCTAAGGTCCTAATAGTTGGAGTACTCTGGTTCAACGCCACCCCCCCTCCATCTTTTGATGACGGACTCCTTTGGTGTGAGTCCTAAAGAAAAGGCTGTTATGCCCCACATCTGCATGTAGTCAGGAAGGTGGCCCAATTGCTGTCTTAGTTTTATAAGTCCGGACTCTAAGAGGTGAGTGGACTAATGAAGGGCATCTTGTGCCCAGCTGGTATCATGTGGTCCGGGTTCCTCGGACACTCTGCATGGGGGGGGGGAGACAGAAACATTAGGGGATCCAGCTCGATAAGGAGCCCAGGAAAACCTCAGTCTTGACATGTCATCAAGCATGAAATCATTTCACCCAGAATGGTGCTGGCCCTCTCACTGAGCTCCTGATGGATGTGAATTAAGTTTATTTGGCTTGGCTACCTCAGATAAGGAAATTCCAGCAGCTTTCCCCTTCCTTTCAGATGTATTTGAAATGATATCATGCGCTCAGATGCAGGGTTCTTGAATGAGTCCAACACGAGGAGAATGGAAAACCTTAAGGAGTCAACTTGAGTATGGGAGAACATAGGAAGGAGATAAAAGTCATTCCTCCTTTGTCCACTCAACGACAAGAATCAGACACTTGACCAGTCACAAAACTCGCAGTAATGGGACCACATGGATAGACCTGGAATTCTAGTCTTTCATTCTGGGAGTCCAGATAAGAGATACCCCAATGTATAAAACGAGGTAGCTATTCATTCTCCTGAAATGGTTTGGAGATGATGCAATTCACAAACAGAACAAAGTCTTTAATGCTGGACAGGCTTGCTTTGGCTCTCGCCTTTGAAGCCTGTCAGATCACTTTTGCTGCTTTGAGTTATAAGATGCTAACCTCAGTGCTGCGTCTTTACCCTCAGTGTTTTGGGCCTAGAATCTCATTCCAGTGTGTCCTTTACCTTTTGGAAAGCACACCAGTGATTCAAGACAGAAAGACAAAAGGCAAGAAAACCTGCTTTATCTTTCAGACACTGATGTGGAGCTCATCATTTCCAAACTTAGCCAGCTTCCCAGGGCTTGGTCCCAGGAAGCACGGCGGCCTGCTCTGAGTCTTTCCTGGTGTCATCGCGTTTAAGATTCTGCCATGTGCAATCAGAGAGCGGTCCATTCTAGGGATGGCTGGGGACAGAG
Organism: Ailurus styani; assembly: GCA_002007465.1. Taxonomy (NCBI): domain Eukaryota; kingdom Metazoa; phylum Chordata; class Mammalia; order Carnivora; family Ailuridae; genus Ailurus; species Ailurus styani. The sequence goes on from LNAC01000333.1 coordinate 587,740, forward strand.
GTATATTTCACAGCTGTATCAGTGACAATGTGAGATTACTCTGTGTACACGAAAACAGCAAATGAGAAAGTCCCAGAAGCCAAGCTGCACAAAGATCCGCCATTCCCAGTCTTCTGTCAAACATCCTAACCAGCCTAAGAAGAAACCCACTGTGGCACCGGTTTTCTACAAGTGTCATGAGAATGATTACCTTGTCCTCATCAGGCTGCTAATCACTGAAGAACCAAGGGATGGGATGGATAAGGAAAGCTCTGTGCAATATGGCAGCCACGAGCAATTTGTGGCTACTGAGCCCTTGAAATGTGGCTATAGTGTGAATAAGGAGTTTTTTTTTTAAAGATTTTATTTATTTATTTGACACAGAGAGAGAGAGATCACAAGTAGGCAGAGAGGCAGGCAGAGAGAGAGGGAGAAGCAGGCTCCCTGCTGAGCAGAGAGCCTGATATGGGCCTCGATCCCAGGACCCTGAGATCATGACCTGAGCCGAAGGCAGAGGCTTTAACCCACTGAGCCACCCAGGCGCCCACGAATAAGGAGTTTAATTCTCTTGAATGCTGGTGCTCCTTTCAGTTATCAGAAGAACCCAAATATGTGAATCTACTTAATTTTTTTCGAATTTTATGGAATCTAAATACAGCTGCTAAATCTTTCAAATTACATAAATGCCTCGCATTATATTTCTAATGGACATCGCTGGCTTCAAATGAACAAAATCAAAACATTTCAAACTGATGTTTTTACAAGTAAGGATTATAAAGTGTTGAGAAGAAAACATGGGTTTTTAATCAGCTGAGAACTGCACTAAGTCACAGTGATTTGGGGTAAGTTAGCACCTCCCCCCAGACCCTGAGTGGGCCAACTTGGGGGAGGCTGCCATGGTCCAGCTGGTTGGGTGTCCTAGAGCAGTGGTTCTCTCATTTTTGGTCAGGGGGCCCCTGAGATCCTTTCAGGGAATTTGCAAAGTCGAAAGGAAATAGAGTTATTTTCCCTCAAACTACTTTATTTCTAAATATGCCATGTATGTAACGTATAGTATTTATTAATTTTGAAATCCGAATTACCAAGTGAAACTTTACTTCTCAGGTTCAATTCCTAACATGAGAAACATTGATATAACTCATAGGAACTGGAGCTCTTTGGGGCCCTCAGTAATTTTTAAGTGTGTCAAGGGGGCCAAACATCTAAAACTTCAAGAACGACTGTTCTAGAAGGACTTGTTAGCAGATGCTGTTGATGGTCCTTCTCATAGTGCCTTAGCCCAATTTGGAGTCTTCCTGAAGCTGCTGTGGATAGTTTTCCACCTCAGACACCCGGGTGTCTCTGTTGTTCTGCTTGAGGGCTTTGTCTTTTGCCACAGGACTGTTCCTGAGAGCCCCAGATTAGCAACAGCCAAATGCTAATCAATGGCAGGCTGGGGGGTACAGCTGTACCCCCACAGCCGGGGACGAATCACTGCCCCCCACTCGCCCGCAGGACCCCCGCAGCCGGGACGAATCACTGCCCCCCACTCGCCCGCTGGACCCCCGCAGCCGGGGACGAATCACTGCCCCCCACTCACCCGCAGGACCCCCGCAGCCGGGACGAATCACTGCCCCCCACTCGCCCGCTGGACCCCCAGAGCCCGCACACCGTCCACTAGGCCTGCCCCTGCGCAGGGCCGGCCGCCCACGGGCCTGTGCCACCTTCACGCGGGCTGCCCGCCCCCCAGGCCGGCCCCTGCCCTTGCCGTGGGCGGCGACGCTGCTTTGGGAGCAGCAGCCGCAGGTAGCGGGCCGTCTTCCCCACAGAGCCGGAGCCGCGGGCTCGGGAGCCCCCCGGCCTGAGCGCGGGAATCTGCCTGCCGGGGGCGTCCTCACCGGGGGCGTCCTCACCAGGGGCGTCCTCCCCCGCACCCCCCAAACTCCGAAACCGCGCCCGCCTGCGGCGGATGGAAGGGGGGCGACTAGCGGAGCGGGCACAGGGCCGGCGGAAGGCACCTCCTCACGTCGACGCCGCAGCCCCGGGAATTCAGGTGTGCTCCGGCCGACGGTCAAGGTTGGCAACGGAAAGGAAGAGCGAGGTCGGTGTGTGTTTCCACCGAATGCCCCCTGCCCGACCCGCTCTCAGCTCCCAGCACTGCAGACAGTCTCCTCTTCCTCGATGGCCTCCTCGCTCACTTCGGAGCCTGATAGAATACGTCTGTCTGCCCGGTGTGTTCTCTTCCCAGGTTTCCGTATGGCGAGCTCCTTTTCTGTTATTCGGGCTTCAGCTTACACGTTATGGGCAAACCCACTCCCCAGAGGCCTTCGTGACCACTGACAAAACCNTTTTTTTTTTTTTTTTAAGATTTATTTATTTATTTATTTATTTGACAGAGAGAAAGAGGAAACACAAGCTGGGAGAATGGCAGAGGGAGAAGCAGGCTCCTCGCTGAGCAGGGAGCCCGATGCGGGGCTCGATCCCAGGACCCTGGGATCATGACCTGAGCTGAAGGCAGACGCCCAGTGACTGAGCCACCCAGGCGCCCCTGATCTGGGCATTTTTGATCACACTGAGCTATCTGAATTCTTTTCACAGAATCTTATCTCCATGTGACACTTTATTGTTTATTGTTGGCCTGTCCCCAACGTAACTGGGACCTCCATTGTGTCCCAGCTCCTAGAAGCAGGGTCCACCCTGGGAGAAGCTCAATACATGTTTGGCAAATGAACGCATGAAAGAGTAAACCATCACGATCTGTCCTGAGCTATAAACGAGGTGATCTGGCTCTAACTGTTCCTTGTATTTTTATTCTCGACTGTTTTCACTAAGGGACTCGGGCCATCAAGTAATTAAGTTTCAGCTCTTAAAAACTCACAGCAACTAATAAAATGATACCTGAAAATGGATCCTGCTCTTGTTTCTAATACTGATTTGTATTTTGACAGTTGATAAAGCTAAAGATATTCCAGTGCAAAGTTTCCTAGTGGAAGAGTGGTCTTAAGTGGTCTGAGGACAAGCTTATGAATGATCCTAAGGCTATTGCTTGTGCCTAATAACCGAAATCACCCCTGACATTTGTTCCCTTTCTCACTCAGTCAATCATACTTATGTGCCAGGCACCGGGTGGATGCGACAGTGAGCCAAGTTAAAATGGCCCATGCCTTCGAGGACGTATGGTCTAGAGGGGAAGAGAGTCAAGATCAAGAGCTAGACGTTACCAGCCAGTAAGATAAGATGTCTGATGAAGACACCTGGGTGGCGACAGAACCACAGGGTAGGAGGCAGGAGAGGTGCGCAACCCAGACATGGCTGGGGGTTAGGAAAGTCTTCACAGAAAAAAAAATAAAACTAAAAATAAAGCCTGAAGTCCTCTGGGGAAGCTGCTTACTCGAAATGATCACTTTTTACTACATGAAACTATCCAGAGTTGCATCTGCCCCAGATAAAAGACTGACTCGAACCAGAAAATCACAGTCATCATGTGGCTTAATTAGACACGGTGATCAAAGAGCCACATGGCTCATTGGTTATGCTTTTCCACGACCTACTATTCGACACCAGCAATGTGCTCTGCACGTTCCATTCCTCCTTGAGATTTGTAAAATATGTGTAAGGAGAAGATTGATTCTCCACTACATCTATAAGAATATTAGTTAGGGTAGGCTAACTTGTGTAACTTGTGATCTAACTTGTGTAACAAACAGCCCCCAGATCCCACTGACTTTGTACCACCAAGTTCAACTTCTCGCTTATGGCACACCCAAGACGGTTCAGCTGAAATGCCCTGCTCCATACAGTCGTTCGGGGAACCAGACTCCTTCTGTCTCGGGCTCTCACCATCCCCAGGAGCCTAGGCTCCTCCACCAGAAAGTCTGCACCTAGGAACAGGCAAAAGAAGAGAACGAGTGTGGAGGACTGGAAGGGAAGTGTTTGAGGCCAGGGCTGAAAGAGGATTCCATTACTTCTGCTCACATACTATTGGTCATAACTCAGTCATAGGGTTCCATCTATGGAACCCTAATTAATGTAATTAATTAATTAATTAATTAATTAAATTGTTTCACCCAAACAATTAAACTGTGAGCTAAGGCTTAAGTTACTGACTATTTTTCAGTTGGTGAATTAATCCTGCTTAATATCTAGTCAAAGCATTCTCCTTTCCAGGGACGATCGGAAACAGTTATTAATCGATAAAAATAATTTCTCCATCTAATGCACACGATGTAACTCTGCAAGAGCTCAGCTATGGAAAATTAGTAGAAGGAACTAATACTCGGCCATATCCTCAAGAGCATACCTGACTCTGTCTAATCACTTACTCGAGGGATATTTATTAAATATGTCAAGCCAAATTTAAGTCTGCATATCACACGTCTATATCCAAAGTGAACACATAAAAAGCCATACTTTTCCTTGCCCACTGGGGGGGAAAACCCAGCATGAATAAACACGCTTAAATATGTACGGGTCTCTGAAGATATTTATTTGTGCTTAGAGAAATAAAAGTTTGCAGAGGGCCCTGGAATTTTCTGATAAAAGTTGCTCTCTAAGCACAAAGCATTATTTGATTTGTCGGAACAAAATCAAGGAGCAAGGTGAAAGACTGGAGACATTGGGAAGAAGCCAAGAATTAATGATGTGGATTTGGCGGCGCTGTGTTAACTTCAAAAGTAATAATGATTAAATATACTGAGTACTTATATATCATCGATTCCTAAACAAAGCCGAAAAAACAGATAGTTCCAAGGGCAAGAAACATGTCAGCACCACACTGTCACAGATCACAAACGCAGACCACCCTCAGGATGCTTATTTGGATATGTAATGAAGTAATTGACAAAAGCCATTCGGAGGGCCGCGACTCAAATGTGTCAGCAGATCTGGACGTCTACGGTTCTTGCGGCTTGGGAGCATGGAGGCCCGCACACATTTTTCACATTAGGGAACAGATGGAAGCCGTAATTCCCGCCATAGCTGAAGGATGCCTTGCACCCAACAGCAGCAGAGAATAAGCTCATTTGGGGAGAAATGTGCCATTTCCATCCCAGAGCTCAGCGAACTGCTGCCGAGCCACTCATCCGAGTGTGGACAGCATGCTTCCCCGGGAGAGACGGGGGGGGGTTGCACCTGATTCAAAACCCTTGGGGTCTGGAGGCATTTCGGTTCCCCCTTCGGCCTCAAGCATCACGTCAGAGCCAGCCAGCCTCGCCCTCACGGGATGCTGGGCACATCCATCCCGAGGCTCAGTTTCCTATTAGAACTAAATAATGCTGAACGCTTTCAGGGCTTTGCGGGAGGCACGGGTGGCTAGATACTGGGTTAAGGGACACACCTCATTTTCATTTGTTCCAGAACATTTTTGCTCTAAACTTCTCAAGCTCTAAATTGGTCTCTGGGGTGCCATCCAATGGGAAACTTGCAGGAAGGGGAAAAATATATTCGACTATTTTGGATTTGGAAAATATGCTCTTTGGCTGAGAAAGACGTTTTCCACATATTTGATCACTCAAAGCCGTTAAGCGCTGAAGCTTCAAATATGTTCAAATCTGGAAAAAGCTGTGAGCATCTAAAAGCATGTCCCCCACAGTGCTGCAGACAACAAAACACGCGATTCATACAGGTGCTGTTGGACGCCAGTGTAGACCGCCACTTACAGAAGAAAACACAGATCAGTGTGGCGGTCGGGGGTGGGGGTGGGCAGCTGCTGCGTAGACGGACCCTAGTCTATAACCCAGCAAGCCTGGGAATCACATGGGCCATTTCACCCCTGGATTTTCACATGCTTCCCCAACAGAAGCCTATTACCTTTCGTGGCAGCCCCCAAGAGGCCAGCAGCGCGGCCCCAATGTCACGAAGAACTTGCTGGCAAGGCTGGCTGACTGGACTTGTCTTACAACTCTCCCCATCACACTTTCTCCTTTTTAAAAATGAAGTTGTAGCAGCAGAGGCATGAGCTACATGATATTGAGAAATCTTCGTTTCCCTAGGGCTGCAAATTCTGAAATGGTAGCCACTAGGGAAACAAATGTGGCTACTGAGCCTTTGAGAAGAGAACAGGGTGGATGAGGAATGGAACTTTAAAATTTTACTTAATTATATGAATTTAAATTGAAAAGCTCTTATTAAATTCAGTTATCAGAAAAATTTTAAACACATTTGGAAGAATGTGGATACGTGAATCTACTTTTTCAACTATACATTTTATAAAATCTAAACACAGAACAAGTATTTCTGATGAAAACTTAGCATTCGAATTCAGAGGTGCTGTAAGTATATAATAAACACCAGGTTTTGAAGGCTTGGCACCAAAACCAGAAACATGAAAATGATTAAAAATTTCTTATTGGTTGCATTCTGACACAGTAATAGTTTGGATCTACTGGGCTAATTAAAATATATTCTTAAAATTAATGTGGCTTCTTGCTTTTTAAACTTGAGTACTAGAAAATTTAAGAATATATGTATGGCTCAAATTGGTTTTCTATGGGACAGTGCTACTCAAGAGTGAGAAGGGTCATGCACACAGGTATCGTCTACTTGTCCCCCACGTTCCTGCCATAGGTGACATACATACAAACCCCCATGTAGAAAGTAACAAATGGGAACTGAGTATCTAGTACCAAGATCAGCAACTGAGTATCTAGTACCGAGATCTCTCAAGAGGTGGCGTCACCCAGCCACGTGTCCTGACTTGACTTGTCCTTTGAAGGACTTTGGGCAAATGAGTCCACCTACCGTCCTTACGGCAGTGGATGCTGACCTCCCCTTACCTCCAACGCAGGAGTGTCCTTAACTCACTCAGTTCCTTTCTTGAGCTCATCTTAGGGCCAGGCCACTTGCTAAAAAGCAGGGCCAGGAGACCCTTCCTGGGATCAAGGGGCTTGTAGTCTAGTTGTTTCCAAGCATGTAATTAACTAACTAGATCCTTTTCTAGTTGGTTAATTGTTTCGGGCTGAAACACACGCTGAAATTGAGCTCCCAACAAAGGGCCCCAGAAGTACAGGGTGCCGAGTGATGAGCTCTATCTCTGGAGATCAGAGTGGGCTTTCCATGCGGTAGCAAGCAAGATGAACATGACAGATGAGGAGGATTTATTGGTGGGAAATTGGAAGGAGCGGCTGCCTGAGCCAAGGGAAGGACGTGGGTTAAGTGCGTGCTGTCTGGACAGATGAGGCTGGAAAGATGAGGCTGGTCCTCTCCAAAGAGACCAGATGATGAAGAACTGGGAATGCCAAAGAATCCACTGGAACCAGCGTGGTTTTAGAAGAGGGGTGTGACAAGCTTATGGAGATGATGGCAATATTCCAGGCAAGAAACGGCAAGAGCCTGCCCTGGGGTGGGGCGGTGGGAGAAAAATGGTGAAGGGGGGGCATCGGCAGAAGGTAGCCCCCAGAGGAGGGATCTTAGGCTGTCAAGGCGGGAAGGGAAGAGAACATGGAGCTAATGGTGTTGTCATCGGGCAAGATTAGGGAACCCAGGAGGGAGACCAGATTGGACACGTGGTGGCGTGTAAAACCCAGCACTGCCCGCTCTTTGGAGGAAAGCCTGGATTAATACAAGACACTGATTATAGAGCTCCAGACCCCCAGACCCGCTCTGTGCCTAGCACCCTACTTGGCTGTCACAAAAACAAAACAAAAACAAAACAAAACAAACAAAAAAAAAACACAAAAAAACCCCGTTCTCACACGACAGAGATGAGAAATTGCCAAGGGGGGAGATTTTTCATTTTGGGATTTCCTGAGTTAATTTTCCAACATGAGGTAGCATGAGTATAGATTATTGACACTTAATACATGAATCTTTGGAAATGAAACAAACACATATGAAGCGTGGGTGCTGGAGTCCTAACACTACACCTATAATTGGTTGAAAGCCAGAGCTGTACCCTCGGAAAATGTAACCCGCTGTGATGAAAGAATTATGTAATTTTTGCAGGGTCAAAATTATCAGAGGGTTTGCTTGTACAAGTGGAACAGACACGATCCCCCTGACCGCCCTCCCCCGCAGCAACAGGAGCTCAGGTTTCAAAAGCAAGCTTTTTGCCTAGCTCTCGGGGCCGAGGTTCTGTGGTTTCAGATTGGTTTTGGCTTCAAGCAAAGGCAAGTCCTTGCTTTTGCTCTCTGAACTACTTCCAGCATGTACGGCTGAGCCTTGTGGCCCCTTTTCTGCTGACCATGTGGGTAGCTTCAAAGTCTTCTCGATGTGATTATTTGTTCTGTCAACAGCTCCGAGCCTCTGAAAAGCGAGGGCCACTGCTTCCAGCTATCACTCATCCTCTCTCTCCCCATATCGCTTCTCAACAATGCAGACCTTCTTCTGGAGAACGCTCCGCCTTTTCACACCGTTCCCCCATCCCAATCAATACTAAGTGATACCAGGCGTCTCTGAATCTCGCAAGAACAAACCGAACACCATGTTCCTGTTCCCACCCCTAAAAGAAAGTGCATGTTGAGTGAAATAGGTTTACTAGCAGATTAACCACAAGCTCACTAATTAACTCCATTTCACAGGAGCCAGTGGATCTGATGCTTCCTTACGTCTCCTCTGTTATTTTCAGTTGTCTTCAATAGACCCATTGGTCAGAATGATCCAGTCGGCCATTAGCAAAGGGCAAACCCCTAGGGTTTTGCTGCATGCGCTCTTCACTATCTATCCCGCTGCCACAGTCAACTTAAAATAGGTCTTTGAAAGTCTGTCTTGAGAGGAAGCAAATGAAGCGAATGTTCTGTGGAGGGGAAGGGTCGTTCTCTCGTGGGAAATGGTGAAAACAGAAGTGGAAGCATGCTCCAAAGGCAGAAGCACATGCGGGTCCGACACCAAGGGCTGTTCCTGCCCCACCAGGGCCAGGGGATGCGCCTCCAGGCCTCGGTCTCTGGAGCTGGGGTAGGGGGCGGCGCTGACAAGGCTGCTCTTGCCCCCGGGGAAACTCAGAAGGAAAGACCTCCTGTTCCAAAGACCGTGACCGTGACCGTGACCATCAGACCAAGGAGGAGGCCTAGAGGAAAGGAAGCCAGGCCCCCCAGATAAAACGGAATCTGGGGGACTCTGGTAAGAGTGGCCCTTCAGATCTTGAACCTGGAACTTGGGAGCAACGGCGCGCAGCAGGACAGACGGATGGGGCAGGGCCGCCCTCCGCTGCCCCGGAGCGCCCGCGTCATCACAGCATCAGGACCACAGGACGCGCCGAACTGCGATGCCAACGGCGGTGACTTCAGAACCAGAATCCGTGGACACATCTACACAGCAGACCCCTTATGCACGGGCGGCCGAGGGGACGCTCTCCTGTTCGTGAGATGGCACAGGCACGTGGGGAAGAAAATCACTTGCAAGGCTGGCTTGAGGCGAACCGAGAGAGCGGCAGGGGAGGCCAGAGCTGTAATTTCAGGAGAGATCACTTCCAGCTGTGGGAGCCAGGGCTGCCCTGGAGAAAGGAGCAGAACGTGGACGCGTAGAGAGAAGAGGAAGGCCCATAAAGCATGGGAAACCATGGCCCAGAACTGGGGAAGATCCAAGGCATTTGCAGGGTGCAGCGGAGAACAGCACAGCAATCTGGACATAAAGTACTCTAGATGTATTTTCCCACCTGCCAAACGGGGATAGTAATGACCTTCCTCGTTGGATTGCTGTGAGGATTAACTGTGATAATGTGAGGAAAGTGCTTTGCGTGGGGTCTGGCACAGAAAAAAACAAAACAAAACACATTTGTGGTCAGTACGACAGTGGCACCAAAAGGAGCATAGGAGGCTGGATGGAAAAGAGGACACGGAGCGCTAAAGGTGGCTCTGCAACTCGAGGTCTGGAAAGCGGGAGCGTGGAAGGATGACCGACAGAAGCTGGGGGAGGGGAGAGGGGAGGACATGTCTCAAGCACGTGGTGCTCAAAGTGCCCGGAAGTGATGCCTGTTTCAACAACTCCAACAACCACATTTTCACTAAAAAGCACCTAAAAGTTCATGGGGGAAATACACAAACTAAATGTGGTGTCTGGATCCGTCTGATTCAAATGCCTGGTATTTGTTCCACTTATGTGATGCTGGGAACTTTGGAAAAACTGTGTTGTCTATGTGGAATTTTTCCTAATAAAATGCCAGTGCTAGGCTGGGGGTGGGCGATCCTAGGAGATCCTGTTGTTGAGTGTCATTGGCCAAACACGCATTTATGCTTTCTTGAGGGTTAAATTCTAGTTTATATCAAATGCACAGGATCCCAACAGCAACCGAGATTTACATCATTTGTTTCCCTGATGGTTCTCTAACTGGCTTTGTCTATAATCCTGCAGAACACACAAATCTGGGAAGGGCCTGGCCTGACAGCCGCACACTCTGGCTCTGCAGAGTCTGGATTTCACTTCCAAGGAGACGCACTCCTGTTCGGATAGAAACAGAAGCACTCTCTGCTGGTAAAACGATAGTTCTGAACTTAACCACCTGATAGACTCACGCCCTTCCGTCTGAGTATGGATAATTTGCCTCTTGTTTGCTGAAATACTGGAAGTTTCAAATTTTTAACCCACAGTCTTCCCTAAATTCCCCATGAATGGGAATGAATATAAATGGAACTAACATTGCTAGCTGACTTTATTATGAAAAAGCCAGTCAAGCTTCTATTAAGCGAAAAAAGAAACTTTTTTTTTTAAAGAGAGAGAGAGAGATCACAAGCAGGCAGAGAGGCAGGCAGAGAGAGAGGAGGAAGCAGGCTCCCCGCTGAGCAGGGAGCCTGATGTGGGACTCGATCCCAGGACCCTGAGATCATGACCTGAGCCGAAGGCAGAGGCTTTAACCAACTGAGCCACCCAGGCACCCGAAAAAAGAAACTTAAAAAGGTTTCTCTTTTTTTAAGATTTTAAGTAATCTCTACAACTAACGTGGGGCTTGAACTCACAACCCCAAGATCAAGAGTCGCATGCTCTACCAACTGAGCCAGCCAGGAGCCCCTGTTTCTTTCTCTTTGATAGTGCTTCCCCTCAATTTTTTTTTTAAAAACCAGGGAATTAGATGTTATGTTTTAGCAATAGAAGGACGAAATAGAAGGACGGGGCAGGGGGCGGGGATGCAGCAAATTGCGCGGATTTCCCCCTCCCCTCTACTGTGTTCGCTGGCTTCCCCCATATAAATGGAAGTCTGGAATTAGTTCTTAAATCTGACAATGTGGCTAATGACAGGATATGGTTTGAGATCAAATAACCAACCAAAACAAGGGGTCTGTTTCACCTCAGCCACTCAGCGTTTTGCTTTTATCTCCCCTATTTGTTTCATGATAACTTTCAAAGGAGTTGACTGATTCTGATCAAATGTGGGGCACGGCTAAAGGGTTTCAAGATACATCTTAAGTTCAATTTGTGGTTCCGCCAGCCATCCTGAAACAAAACAGTAGCCAGTAAAAGTTTCTAAACGGGCATATCTGCTGTAATCTTCAGCGGACTTCACCGAAGTTCATACATGAGTAGTGGTTACAGATCTGTGTGATTACACGGAGTGGAGTTTGCAGATCGCAGACCCACAGAGGTCTCTAAATTCACTGCATACAATGACTTCTCACAGCCCTTCCAGAAGCGACGGTTATCTCCGCCCAGGCAAGGGGGAATAAAAGCCTTACTAAAGGGGGACAAAGTTACATTACTTTGGCTATATCCTGTGAATGATTCATGAAAGAAATAGTTCAAAAGATGTAGAATCCAACCCAACAGAAGCAAGCAAAGCTCCGGTAGCTAAATCCCTGTCGCTGAAACGGGATCTTCCAGAAGAAGTGCGACCACAAAATGACAGATCTGGATGTTAGAGAAGAAATTGTTCAGCCCGATAATGGAATGAAGCCTTGATCACTGTCATGGTGGCACCAAAGGACGGCTTGGGAGGGTGTTAATCCCTCCAAGATGCTCGTTGGACTCTCACCAAAACCTGCCCGAGACAAACAACAATTCTGCCTCTATCAGGTCACTTAGGCATCCTTTTAAATGAGAACAAAGTGTCTAGCTACACATTGTCATTAATCATGCTCATTTTGTTCCATTTCGTGCTGATTAGTCCTGGGCGACTGATGACATCCTTCATGTTGCAAGTCAAGAACTGTGCTTTGGTAATATTCCCATAACGATTTGTTTTATTTTATATTTGTTCTTTTTCCTTGCCCCGCTTTTCTAGACTTGGCTTGTGCAATTCACTTAAAAGCCATGTGCTTCCTTGGCCCTACAGCATCCTACAGGAGCTGCCTCGCAGCCAGGCGGTTTCTTTCTTTCTTTCTTTTTCTTTCTTTCTTTCTTTCTTTCTTCTTTCTTTCTTTCTTTTCTTTTTCTTTCTTTCTTTTCTTTCTTTCTTTCTTTCTAATATTTTATTTATTTATTTGACCGAGAGAGAAAGAGATCACAAGTAGGCAGAGAGGCAGAGAGAGAGGGGGAAGCAGGTTCCCCGCCGAGCAGGGAGCCCGATGCGGGTCTCGATCCCAGGACCCTGAGATCGTGACCTGAGCCGAAGGCAGAGGCTTAACCCACTGAGCCACCCAGGCGCCAGCCAGGTGGTTTCTTAGGTAGAAACTCTGTGGCAACTGCCATGGGCCCTGGATCATCTGATTGTGCAGGAAATACGGAAAGTCGACTGAATGGCACAGATCGTTAACACCTCAGAAAGAACCAAAATACAGAAGCCTTCTTATGCCCAGCTGTAGGGCTGGCATAATAAGGGGCACGTAAGGAATAGCACGGAGGATGTTAGGAGAAGGAAGTTGGAAAATGAAGGGGGAGAAATTGGAGGGGGAGACAAACCATGAGAGACTATGGACTCCGGGAATCAAACTGAGGGTTATGGAGGGGAGGGGTGGGGGGAGGGCTGAGCCCGGTGACGGGTATGAAGGAGGGCACGGACTGCACGGAGCACTGGGTGTTATACACAGACAGTGAATCATGGAACACTACGTCAAAAACTAATGATGTACTGTATGGTGACTAACACAATAAAATAAAAAAATAAGATTCCACACATAAGTAATACCATGCCAAAAAAATATGCTGATGGATTTCCAATTACCTTCTAGGACCAGCATCTCCAAAGTCTCCTGTCCAGAGCTGAACAGCCCATTTCCACCCAAGGACTGGCTCTTCATTAAGAAGGCCCGTGAGCTGGCACCCTCAGAACCACCCTCTTCCCCCTGACTTCCGCCTCTGGTGGCTAACTGTCTTCTTCATAAGGGCTCTCACCTCCATCTACTCCTCTCTTCCCAGGGACCGCAGCTACTGCCGCAGGCCAACGGGCCCCTTGGGTCTCACGTTAACTCCTGCCTCCGCACTGCTCTCCCTGACACTGGTCCCTTGCTCCCCTCCACTCACTCTGTCGTGTGGCCATCGGTGTCGTCTTCCTCCAAATTGAACCCCACTATCAGTTACATGCGAAAATAAGCTTTCTTGGCCCCCTGTCGCTTACAGAATGAAGTCTACTGCTGGCAGGGCATTCGAAGCACTTGGGAGCGATCTCCCACTTCATCTCCTCTTGCACTCATTTCGACCACCACCGCCCAAACTCCATGCTCCAAACACATGGCACTTGTCATTCCTCTCGGTGGCATGTCACACCTTGTGGCTTCATTGCACCCTCTGCCTAGAATGCCCTGTGCCTTGGTGAACTTCTCATCTTTCAAGACCCATCAAATATCATTTTCTTCTTCAAATTTCCCTGACACCCCCTGTTTCAAAGGATGACTTCCTCCTCTGGCCTCCCACAGCTTTTTAAAAAAATCCTTCCATCTTAGCATTGGCTCAGCTTTTTCCATAAGATATTTGTTGGTGTATCTGTCTCCCTCACTGTCTGACTCAATTTGGTGTTAAATAAATCAATACAGGGATGGCTAAGTGCTTTCTCACTGAAATAATTTCATTTCCTGCAGGCTTGCCACAGCTACAATATTCAGGGGTGGTATTCAAAATATTTAACAACCGTACAGCATGGGCACTGACCAGTCAAATGGATCCCTGGCTGGGCCAGCTCATTCCAACACATCCCCCTTGCCTGTAGCCCAGCAGGCAGGATTTCAGTGAAGGGTGCTCCGTATCTGATCCAGTCTGTAAAAACTGCTCAAGTTTCAAGCTTATTAGGTCAGCTAGGGCCCGAGGCTCTGGGTACTCTTCGTTAAATCCTTCAGGATACAAGAAATCGCCCTGCGTATGGACAGCAGCTTAAAAAAAAGTTACTATCATCATTATTTTTACAAAGACTAGAGCCAAGAAGGTGAACAGTAGCTAATTGTGAGATTGCTTTGTAGCGACAAGGGCTTCAACACACACACACACACACACACACACACACACACACGTATGTATAAAGTCTTTTCATTGTCTCTGCAGTCACCGTACAGCCATACAAAGAGGGCTTTCATTTATGTCTCCCTCTCTCTGCAAAGCCAAGCCAGGGAGTAAAAGATATCTTAATATTCTCTTTCAAGGCTGCTGAGATTTAGAAACAAAGATTGGTACAATGCTACAATATCGACCTTTCTTTTACTCCCCTCCTGCCCTTTCTCTTACCTTCTGCTTGCCTTGTTTTAAAAAATGATATTTAAGCAGCTCCTGTTTTACTTAGCTACCTGGAAATGTGTTCCAAGTAAGTAGCAGTGGGAAGAAATTCAACTCTGCAGAGAAAGACTGAATTGGGATTTTGTGGCCCATGTTCATGGATTTAAGTTTTAATCCAGCAGGGCACACTTGAAAGCTACAGCTCTGGCCACCTATTCAAACTTTTCCTGGGGACATTTTGGAACTTAGAAAAACCTGGAGCTGGCTGGGGAAGAGGGTGCTTGATGTCATGTTTAGGGTAGGAAGGTTCTAGGGCCGTGTAGTCCACTACAAGAGCCACATGTCACATGTGTCCACTTCTAATTAAATTTTAATTAATTAAAATTAAATACAACTTAAAATTCAGTTCCTTAGTCACACGAGCAACATTTCAAGTGCTCAATAGCCACACACAGCTAGGCGCTGCCCTACTGAGCAGCACAGATACAGAACATTTCCATCATCACAGAAAGTTCTATTAGTGGTATGACTTTGGCCCAGGGGATGGGGGTGGGGCAGAGTCATGCCGGGAAGCGGAAAACTCCTTATCAGGAGAGTCACAAAATCCTGGAACATTTCTCTTTCTTCCTCTTTCCCTGCTTTTCTCCTTATTTTCCTCTCCCCCCCATTCTCTTCTTTCTCGTTTCTGTGGACAGGAGAATCTGATGAGGGCATACACCCTGACGCAAACGCCTCACAGGAGGGGAGCTGGGCCCTTGGGTTCACTGTTGTATCCTCCACAGCCACCTCAATGCTTAGGAGCCAGTGCTTACTAAGTGTTTGGTGGATGAGGGATCCAAACGGGTGGCGTGTCTCCACTGTCCTCTTCAAGGCAGAGAACTACAACAGCCTCCATCTGTCGGTTCGTTGGTAGGTAGCAGTTCTCCGGATCCACCGAGTCCCTCAGGGACACTCTCCAAGAGCCTCAGCCCTCAACTCCCCGAGGCTGGGCAAAATCCTCTCTTCATTAGGAGACTCAGAGGGGTATCTTGCCCTACGAGGAGAAAACTCAACTCTCGGGGTGTGAATACTGGCTCCGTCACGTGCCAGCCATGTGGCGCTGGGGCAGTCACTCACCCTGCTCTGTGCCTCGGTGCCTCCTCAATAAAATGAAGACAATCAGTTCCTACCTCACAGGGTTGTTTACAGGTCCGAACGCACTCACCCCACAGCCACTGGACTCTTCCTGCCAAGACCATCGTGCTGAAGGAGGCAGCTCCACGGGAATGGCCGCCCGCCAGCCCACAGACAGCAGCACAGCTGGCCGTGCTGAATAAAATGCCACCATGACAATGGGCTCCGGCCACCTGAAGCACATAGGTCAGGAGGCTTCTGGGAGTGCGAGCCTTGTGAGAGATTTAAAAGCAGAATGAGCCAGCCCATTAATAGGAGACGTACAACTTTTAGAAAAACTGAGGGCAGACATCCTTTTCGGCCCCTCCAACTGGTCGCTTTTGTTCAAGGAAGATAAATCAGCAGGACTGTTTTTTAATGGCAATGGGTTTTGCCTATCTTCCAATGACAGAAATGTGGCTCTCTGGGAACCGAGCTTTGAAAAGCTAGGCCAGTGTTGGGGCCGAAGCTGGCCCGTTAGAAAGCGCGTCACAGCAGCTCCACAAGGACCCGAGAGCACGGCCACCCTCTCAGGACTCCAGTGTCTAGCCAGGGCTTCCTCAGTTCAACAAAACATTTTTAACTCCCGAGACTACCATAGGCACCCCTGGTGTGAGTCTACTCAGAAAGAAACTAGTTCAGAACCACCCCTGGCTAGCAGGGGCAGCTTCAAGCATCCCGCCTCTGCGGGGGTCCTTATGGGAGCCCCCATGTCGTCCAGGGACCCCCCCCCAAGCGGCAGCTCAGGTGCAAACAGACACACTCAGAGAACACAGGGCCCCTCTTGGCTTGGAAGCCCCCAGCCCCATAGGAGCAATTATTTCTTGTAAGCAACTCCAGTTTCTAGGGGCCCCATCAGGGACACGCCACAACCCAGAGTCCCACACTCAGGGAAGCCCAAAGCTGTGGCTTCCTGCCAGGTATTTAGAGTCATTTACAATCCTGCCGCACCAGAAGCAATTTAACAATTGGGTCATTTTTACTATAAGCAATATTGCCTGGTAACACAGCTGACATCCCACCTTCACCAGGTTTCCAGGGTAACAGAGCTGGAAATGAACACAAGGACAGATCTCCACAGAGAAGGGGAAGGGGTTATGTTAACCCTTTACCCACATACCCCCAGCGACAAACTCTTCCATGGAAGGAGGTCTGCCAGTCCCTGCTGACTGGACGCAGGGACAGGACGGAATGCAGAGAAGCTAGACGCCAACCCAGGCCTGAAGACAAAAGGTGGCCATTACAAACCCGAAGGGGAATGGAGCTTCCTTGGCAATGAATGCCTAGGAGTGGGGTGAGGGCTAATTGTGTGAGAGAAAGGCCACTTTTCGGACTTCCGGACTCCAGAGGTCAAGATGGCCGACCCATGGTGAGAAAGCATCTTGATTCACACTCCTGAGGAAACATCAGGAACCCCAAAGAAAGAAAAGAAATCTAAGTCAACCAAGCTACTCCTGGACGTGCACAGAAGGGTTTTCAGATGGGCCCTTTACTCAGTTTGCTAGTTAGGCATCTGCTTGGAAGCTATGCTGCTGGCACGGCACCCTCATTGTTTGTGTTCCAGTAAGATACATATAACTGATTGTGCACGTACTTACAGTTCCCAGTAAGCAAGCTGTTTTCTCTCACTCAAGAAAGTATATCAGAATGGGAGGTGAGCTGTAGCCCCAAATCCACCCTAATTTAGATTTAAAAGTAAATCGTTCCCAAATGCCTGTCATCAATAACAAAGGACTCGAGGCTTCCAACTTGAGCTTACCACTGACACGCTGCTGTGTCGGGGTACACATCTAAGACCCAGTGCCTGGATGGATCCGTGTAGATGTGGAGAGAACACCCCCGGCGCTGCCCTGAGAGCCCATCTCAACAGGTAACCAGACATGCTTCTATCAAGTCAGAGGGGGAGGCACCAAGTACCTCCCGCTCCAACCAACATCATTCTCGAGGATTTTACTGGGATGGGCCCGACAGTTCTGCGACACCCAAGGTGAGCCAGTTGCCCTATTTATTTACCTGATTTGGTCATCTATCTAGTATAAGGGATCCCAAATCTACAAGATGCATTTTAAATTCTTCTCCGACCCTGAGTCAAAGGGTAAGCAGGATCAGCCGGTGCTTGGCTTAACTCAAGCCCAGAGAAAACGTTCATTCATCCATTCACCTTAACAAGCAGGGGTCAAACACATGTGCTACATGCTGGTGAGAGCAACCTCAAGGGGTCTTCGCAGAATTTCCGGCCTCGAGGAGTTCAAGACCTTGCTGGCTTATTCAGATATCTGATCATCCTCTCTCCCCAACTCCTTCCCCCTTCATCCCACTGAGAAGCCCCAGAAATTCTTTATTGCTAGAGGTATGGCCCTCCTGACTATAACCAATCACTCTTACAGAAAGTTGCTTTCTGAAACTGCATCTCCTGAAATATGTCTCATGGAATCTAAGACCCAAATGTGTTAAGAGAGCTCTACGGTCAAACGAATTTGGGAAATACTTCATGACTGATCCTCTTTTAGAGAATCACAACATCCTTCAGGATATTAAAGGCTCTGATAGGTTCTGCAGTAAAGAAACCTGTTTGTATATTTAAAAAAAACCCTCATGCAGTTTTCTCAAACCTTACTGGCTACAGAAACATACGTGTGTGACCTACCATATCCCAAGGAGCCCACACTGTTTGGGAAACATTTTACTATAGCAATACACCCTTGTCTCCCATTTGATAGAAATATCTCATGTCTGGAGATGTCTTTATTAACAGGTACCTGGATACACATAAAACCTTACCTTTCCTTTGTACACTATTGTTAAGTTGATCAATAGCTTTTAATTCTATTATTAAAAATAATATTAACAATACTTCATTATCAGGTCACGAACATTGCCTAAGTGACATTCGTAAGGCCCCAGAGTCAGAGGCAAAATCATGACCCTCAAGGAGTATACAGTTTTCAGCGAGAGGTCACTGAAACCAAGCCAATTTCTTTTCCTCTTGGGCCATGAGACCCACCCAGGGGGTGGGGTGAACAAAGTTCTACCTCCTCATTCAACTAGATGCCCCTCTCTTATTGCCACTCTAGCCTTCGGTGTCCATCAGAGAGAAGACTAAAGAGGCGTCATGACTGGGCCACTGGAACGGGACCGTTAGGGTGGTGCTGAGCCACAGCGTGAAGTCACAGAAACATCTTTTAGCACTTATAACTATATTTTATTATGTTCTTTGCTTGAACCATGAATAATGGCAATGTGAACGACTGAATACATGTCTAACATATAATACGTTTGGCAGGCATTTGTGAGAAGCTGGAAAGAGAAAAAAAGAATGCAAATTCCTTTTGTTCTATTTTCCAAGCTCCGAAATATCTTCGAGAGAAGTTTGAAATGGTTACAAGTATCAATTCAGTGTCCCCGAATGAAGCCAGCATGTTCTGTCTGAGACCGGTTTGGCGCGTGGCTGACATAGTTCTCGAATCCTGCTCTTCAGAAAGAAGGAAAGTAGTTTATCTTGATTTAAACCCCCAAGCCTGAAAGCGTGGTTGCTGAAATTCCTCGGGAAAGAGGTGTGAGTGTGTGTGCACGAACGGACAGGAGAACGGAAATGGGAAGTGTCATCGGTTTATCATGCTAACGCTCACTGGATGGTCGCCAAGCAGCCTTATGTTCTAAGGGATCCCCAACACTGAAGAAACCCTACTTAAAGAACTGTAAAGGATTTTCTTCTGTCTTTGAACTTTTTTCTTTCCTTAAACACTGTCCTCGGAGGGAGAAAGGGAAAAGTTGACTCACTCAGGCAAGTGGCAAGGAACTTTGAGCGGCCATACTAGGCCACTCTGGATGCTCCCCACATAAGGCCACAGCTACCTCACCAGGAGGTCTCTCCCGTCTGCAGCAAACACACCGCCTTGCTCCAGGGGCCTCTCAAGGGCACCTTCCAGAGCCTACTGTTGCATCGGGCCATGTCCAGGTGAGCATCTGAGGGCACCTTCCTCAGAAGCCTACTTAACTCCCTTTCAGATGAATGCCAGCCGGCATCTGTGGTTGCTACCGAAGACCAGAGGCCCGTGTGGAAGGAAGCTGTGACTCTTCATCCCTTCCCCGTGTTGCCAAGGCCAGATATTCAGAAGACTTTCCTTGGGAGGACTTTCAAATGATTTCTCATCTTATACCTTAGAGCACCAAGGAACCCCTTGCGAATCACATAGGTTGGGTTCTCTGGTTGCATGTGGGTGTGCATATGTTGTGTGTGTGGAGGGAGGGACAGAGAGAGAGAGAGAGAGAGAGAGAGAGAGAGAGAGAGAGAGAGAGAGAGAGAGAGAGAATATCCCAGCATGCATTGCTTAGGAAAGGGAATTGTGCTTTTGTTGTCTTAGCCCGGAGGACCCGGGCTTTGGCCCCATTTTCACGCTGGCCCACAGGGACACCTCACATTTGCAGGTCAGAGTCCACTTTATAAGAGAATTGAGGGAAAGCAACTCTCAAGGTTAAGTAACAGCAGCTGGAAACTCGATTTGGGTTCTTTAATAAGCTTTGTGACTTTAGACAGTGACTTGACACCTCTGAGCTTAAGTCTCCTTTTATGTAAAAGAGGCCACCCTCTCTCTCGGTGCGAAAAAGAGCTTGCAGCCTGTCGCTCGTTTCTCAGAATATGAGGGTGAGGTCAGCTCAAGTACCAGTCAACAGCAAACCCTTAAAAACCATGGAGTCGTGTTCCTCCCAGGCTGAAGGGTTTCTAGAACTTACCATTTGGGGGACTGTGCTCCTTAGGCCCCTTAAAAATCCCAGGGAGGCTGCTGGTGTCCAGCCAAGGTGAATGAGCTTTTCGAGTGGCTAGATTTTCTGAGGCAGCACAGAAACATCTTTTGAAGCTCTAGCCCATGTTCTCCTTTCTCATCCAATAATCATGCAATGTTTAGGACAAATGCTCTTTTCCATCGTCAAACCCATTTATCTCAATTCAAGATGTGTAAGCTGCCCATTGCAAGCAATTCTGCCTTTGGGCGCTTCTGTTCTGTGTTTCCTTTTTACTTTGAGAGGGAATGGATGTGGCTTTTCTAGCCTGTACCTGGAAGAGCACACTGTACCCCCCACCCCCAGCTGTGACAGCCGCGCACTCCGCAGAGCCGACCACCCATGTGACAACCTTCCTGCTGCTCTATGATTTTCCCAACAGAACTGGCAAGAGACAGGGAGCCCGCCTCCCCGCCTCCCCACGCTATTCAGCCAGCAGATCTGCTGAGTCTACGAGTTTGGGTTTTCCAAGACGCTTTACAAAATTAATTCCATTAATTAAAATTAAATAAATTAAAAAATCAATTCAGCTCCTCCATGACCTGCCACCGCCCTCCCCTCCAATGCTACCGGCTGCCATGGCGTCATTGCCTCTTAATTAGCTACAACACTAGCGCCCACGGTGGCTTCCCAGGTGTCTCCACCAGAATCCACCCGTGACCTACTTTCTCTTTAGTTTCTGTACACTTCTCTGTACCCCAAAACGCGTCTGACAAATTGCTTGTTTCAGAGTCCCTTTACATTTGTTCCTGGAGGTTTGATCTTGGCATTTATTATTACATGACTGGTACTTTTGCCTTGGGGCCCATCATGCCGGATAATATACCAGAGTGAAAAAGCTTGCAAGCTCCCACTCATGTTCTCGTTCTTTTTCTCTTCTCTTTCCCTCTTTTATGCCTCCCCTCTCCCTCCCTCCTCCCCTCCCCACTCATTCGATTCACTCCCTAAATTCCAGCTGTCCATGAATAGAGTCTGACAATACCAGACAGCTGAGATTACTGGAAAATACTAAAAATAATTGCCTTTTGTTATTAAAGTCAGGACTAGGGCTGCTGTTCCCTCCCAGGAATTTGTAGTTTCCTGCAGGGATTCAGAGGTCTGTACCCCAGTGCTTTTTTTAGAACATGAAGGGCTATTTCAATAAACATGCCTCTAAACTGATGACGGCGTCTTAAATTAACGCGCATTGTCTCTTGTCCCATTTAGGTCCAACTGCTGCTTTTCTGGAATTCGCCACTGGAACATTTTACACACTGATCTCTTCCTGCTGTCCTCCACACCCTCTTTGACATTAAAGTTCCTCTTGAGATTCCAAGGCGACCAAGAGCCCTCACTCTGTCTCAGCTTCCTTACCCACTGGGGACCAGCCACATCATTTCTGTTTTCCAGTGTAATCTTTTTTAGTCAAGGTCTTGGGAAACCTAACTCGAGAGTCATCCTTCTTAGGGAGCGAGTGTCAGCACTAGATGCCCAGCCTGGAAAATGTCATGCCTCCTGGATTTGAAATATTCTAGGCGCTATTTATTGGGGTGCTTTTCTGTGTCTAGAACACAGATTATCAGATGCATCAGAACCACCTGAAGTTCCTTCCTCAAAAGGCACATTCTCGGCCTCTATCCCCAGAGATTTTGATTCTTAGTGTGGGACGGGGCCCAAGAACTGGCATTTTAACAGGAGCCTCGTGTGCTGCTTGGGGCCACATCTGGAGAACCCCTGATTGACGGTGACCATCACAAAGGTCTTCACCAGCTCACAACTTCACCGCATCAACTGGTGGGTTTGGCTTCATTAAGCAAAGGACTGCAATGGCGTCACTGGCCTAGCCCTGGTCCATATGAATGACCTAACTGGGAAACAGTTACTCGACAGTCCTCAACTGGACAAGGGGAGCAGATGCTGACACTCATTCATTTCTCCTGTGCATCTGCTAATTAACAAGCATTACATAAATGAAATTATGTCAGTACTGGGTCGCTAATTATAACAAGGTACCATACTAGTGTAAGGTATTAATACTAGGGGAGTGCGCCTGGGTGGTTCAGTGAGTTAAAGCCTCTGCCTTCGGCTCAGGTCATGAGCTCAAGGTTCTGGGGTCGAGGCCCCCCATCAGGCTCTCTGCTCAGCAGGGAGCCTGCTTCCTCCTCTCTCTCTGCCTGCCTCTCTGCCTACTTGTGATCTCTCTCTCTCTCTCTGTCAAATAAATAAATAAATAATCTTAAAAAATACTAGGGGAAATGGTGTAGGTTGTATGGAGTCTCGCTGCACTATCATCTTCATTTTTCTGTAAGTCTAAAACTCTTCTGTAAATAGTCTATTTTTTGTTAAGTGTGATACACGCCGCCTGCCAGAATGGCTTAAAATGAAAAGACAGAAAATTCCAAGTGGTGGCAAGAGTGAGGAACGACTGGAACTGTCCCACCCTGCTGATGAGACTATAAACTGGTACACCTACTTGGTAAAACTGCTTGGATCAATTTTTGTATTCGCTCTGATTTCGCACTTCTGGTATATACCCACTAGAAACATGTCCCTGAATTCACTCTAAGATGTGTACATAGCAGCACTACTCATATTCTCCGAAAAGGGATATTAGCAAAATGCCCATCAATTAAAAAAAGGCATAAATCAATTGTGATGCAGTCCCACACAGAAATATTACACAGCAGTAAAAAGAAATACATGTGAACTATATCCAACAATAAAGGTAATGCAGAGGGAAAGAAAGGAAAGAGAAAAGACAGCCTAGTGTGGGATTCTGTTTGTAAATAGCTCAAACTAATCCATGCCGAGCAAAGTCAGGAGAAGGGTAAAGGCTGAGATAGAGGTGGAAGGGCTTTTCTGGATATGCTGTTTGGGACAGGGTTCTGGGTACTTGGGTGTGTTTGGTTTGCAAAAATTCATCGAACTGTATACTTAGGATCTGTGCATTTTTTGTATGGCTGCATTATGCAGTTTTACAAAAGCAACCTACGATTTAACTGGAGTAAGAATGGGTAAGGAGTCAGCCTCCTGGAGTTCCAACACAGACTTGGTAACTGGTCGACCTTGCTTGAGATGCCGGGGTTGCTACCTATACACCGCCTGACCCGGGGAGGTCATTAAACCTTTTCTACACCTACTTCATCTGTGAAGTGGGGCTAATAATGGCACCTACATCAGGGGGCTGCTGTGAGGAGCAAGTGCTTACTACCTGTACAACACTCAGAAGAGCGGGAGGCCCAGGGTGAGTACCGTGTACATGTTTGCTAGTGAAATAAAACCAGTTCTCATGGGGGTGCCCTTCAAAAACTGTCTTTTAAGAGCAGCTCCTCTAAAGGAGACTGGAACAGACCAAAGAAAGTAAGAAAGGAGGGAGCTTACTTCCTAGGCAGAGTTCTTGACTGTGAGGGAAAATATTATCTTGGCGCTGGGCCAATTAATTCTTGACTGGGAGTCTGGACTTCCAGCAGGCTCCTGGGCACCAGTCCAGAGGCTTGACAACGAGCCACATTTGGGACTGCCAGAAACTGCCACAGAAGAGCCCGCCCAGAGGGCCTGTGGGAATTGCTGGGGAGGAGAGAGCACCCTTCACTCGGGCGCTTGGCCAGCCCGGGGGCCGCTGACGCTCCCTGCCGGCCAGGCCCGCCCCGGGTCCTCGCCGGCCCTCCAGCTCCCTGCCAGAACCTTCCTTCCCCTCACTGGTCTCTCCCACAAAGAGACGAAGCGGGGACAGGGCTGCGTCACGGGCGAGAAGAGCAAAGCCGCAGGACTGCCAGAAACTTCCAGAAGCCTATCTCAGTCGGGCCCGCTCTTCCCCGGACACCCCGAGGGCATGGGCAGCTTGACGAGCCACCCGTCACCGCCACTGAGGCCACAGTGAGGTGCCCGTGGTGGGGCTCAACACGTTCCACCGCGCCCCTGCTCCCGCCAAGCAGCCGGGCCCATCAAAGCCCTCGGGGCGCATCCAGGCCTTTGCTCTAGGCAGGTGAACTTGCCCTCCAAGGCCTGCGCCCGAACCAAACAGACCCGAGTGAGAAGCATTTTGATCTCCTCCGAGAAGGGAGTCTACTGACTCCACAATCCCCCCGGAGCAAGCTTGCCCGGCTTCTTTCTCGCTCTTTCTCCAGCTCTCTTCCAAATGTGTGCAGAAGGAGAGGAGACGAATGGGCCCGCGCCTGAAGCCACGTGGGCCAGACTGGCTGGTGGGACAGAAAACCACCTCCTTCCACGTCTTGGGCCCACAGACTCCCCAGCCTCCTCTGCCTGCCTGTGGGGTCACGTGGCAGCTGGGCCAGAAAACGCCCCATGCTACTGGCCTTTTGTGTGTGTGTGTGGCCTCATCTGCCAGACGGGTGCAGTAGCTTGGGAGAAGAGTGAAGACATCATTTGGAAGGAGTCTGGGTTTCTGAATGCCTGCGTGAACATGGGCAAGAAATAAATTTCATTTGTGTGCAGGCCTGAGACTTGGGGCGGTTGATACGGCAGTTGGCCTGCCCCGACTTCTTATGTGCCGAGTCCCAGACTCCTGGGCTGCTTTGTGCAAGCCTGGACGTGCCAGCACCCACCCACCCCCCACCCACCCAGTGGTTCCTGGTGGAGGCAACTTTGACCTGTCTGCATGGTAGGCCGCACCTGAAGTATTAGCCTCAAAGTCCCATATTCTGACCCTCAGCCTCTAACCTCGGTTCATGTTTCAACTCTGAAATTGGTTTCCTGCCTATTGATTAAAGTGTACCTGTTGGAACTAAAACTCTCAGAGATGGTGCCCATGATTCTCTACACAGAGTCTTCAGGCCACATGCTGTGTGTGTCCACATGGGCCTGTTGAGGATCTCTGAATGTGATCCACTGGGTGCAGTGGAGACACAGAAGCAAAGAGACTGGAAGCTGCCAACTCCCTCCATGCTGGACAAGTTCTCCCAAGCCATCCTTCCCATCGCAGGGCAGAAAAATTATAAGCGCATTACAAAGAACGAGCCGTTCAGCATCTTGGCTTTGCTTGTGCCCTGACTTGCATCCATAATGACAAGAAACAGGCCACTTTGTGGTAAACAGAGGCTGACAGACCTACAGATTAGTAAACTGACTTGATGTATTATATTTGACTTTCTGAGATTTGGGGCTGCCGGACTTCAGTGAATAGTGGCGAGTGTAACAAATCGTCAGTGTTTGTTGTGTTGTTGTTGTTGTTTTGGAGTGGGGGAGTCGGTGAGTAAATCATCTGTAATTTAAGCCCAGCCCAGAGCTCTGAACATCCTTCAGCCAGTTCTTACTTGGCAGGAAATTGGAGCTCTTCAAGCTACATAAAATTCACTTTTCCATTATTAAAGAACCAACACAAGTAACTGTTTGACTCAAGTTAACATTCACTCCTTGGAATAGAGATGATGAGTAAATATTTACCCACTGGCATAGCTGTTGAGTAATTGCCCATTAAGAAAGTTAAATGTTAATCACTTATTCTGGATTGAATAATTTCAACATGATCCTATGACTAATCCTTAATGTCTAAGGCAAGAAAAAAAAAAGCCCCCATCCGTTAGTTTCTTTCGATCTTGACCGTAAAGAAAGGCATACTCTTAGGAATGTCTCCAATTAGACACATAACCAGTTTTCACTCTCTTAGCGCTCAAAGCCAGCTTGATTACGTTTTCATCATTCTTCACCCAAAGAAACCATGACCTCAGGTTAAGCATTAACAGGACTGGAGAAGGAAGTGTTGGACAAGAGTCTAGCGGTAATGCGGGACATCTGAACTAAGAGGAGAAATAAAACTTGGGGACAGGACAGAAGATATAATCTAGATATGACGTCGGCTGTCCTACATCAAAGGGAACTGTGCACGACAAATGCCATTAAGGTAAAAACCTTAGGCTACCCTTCACCAAGAACATTGAGTTTCGACCGAGCCAGAGGGGGATCCCAGCAGTAGAGGGCCACCAAAGGATGAGTGGGGAAAGTCTCTGGACTGGCAAGCACACGGAAGGGATGCCTGCTTGGTATCCTCTCTGCTTCAGAATCAAAGAATGAACTTTCAGTTGGACTATCTCCACCCACCAAGTCAGTCTGCGTCTGGATGGGAAGGGCCCAACATACTTGCAGAAATTTTGTGTACACTGCATGCCAGCAGGAGTACAAATATCTGTTTCAAATATCTGGGAGCTCGGTGGGCACAGCGGATGCTGTTGACGCCCCAGATCCCAGACCCTCTTACCTGGGCTGGGATCCCCTCCCCAGGATGGTACGAGTATTGGTTGTTAACAGTACCTGACAGTTGATCTCTTCTCTGGAAAAGTACCCTTGGTCCGTGGGAGCAACTTAGCCCAGGAGTTATGCTCCCCTCCCCAGGGGCAGCCCACTGCTAATTCCGTGATCTGCAAGGCCAATTCCCTTGCTTCAAGGTGGGATTAACTCTGGTGCAATGCCTGCTCCAGACACGGCTGAAGCTCGTGTCTAGCTAGGACCACAGACATGCTTAGGTCTCTCCCCCTGGCCCTGTCCAGCTCCCCGATTCCCCTTTTCCTGAAAGCACTCCCTCGGTGAAGCAGGTGCGCAAGACTGAGCATCTGTTTCTGCTGCTGCTCTTTTTCCAAACCTGAACAAAGACAGCAGGACAGGCAAAACATTTGGTCTCCCAGGTTGCCTGAGAATTTTTTTTTTTAAGCCGAGGTTGCCCTGTGGACAGGTGAGGCAGTTTGATCCCAGGGGAACCCCAAGCAGAATGGAGATACAATATATCCTGCCTCACTCCTTCTGACCTGTGACTGAGTTCCACTTGGAGGAAAGCCTGCAACTATAAGACTGCCTGCTACTTCTTTCCTCCCTCCACTGACCCATGCCCTCGCCTCATCTGCCACCCACCCTCCAATGTATATCCAAGGGAAGGCTCCCTTCTGCCATCGGATTTTCTTCTGAATAGTGACCCCCTGCCTCTCAGAAACGTATTGGGTTAGTGACTCTCTTCCTCGCTTCTATACTGGTATGGATGGGTTTTGCTATATGTATGCCTGCAATTGCATGGCGTGCAGGAGAGAACTTGGACATCAATGGTGCATGAACTCAGGCAAGTTCTTCAGCCTTTCTGAGCACAGATTTCTCCATCCATAAAATGATATTAATAAAGCCTACTTCACAGTGTTGTGAGGATTAAATGATATAAAAACTAGATGTTCACTGATATACAACAAGTGCTCAGTGATAGATTATCTGGTATACAGTAAGTTATTAGTAGAAAAAAATTTAAAGATAAATAAGATATTTTAAAAACTAAGAAATACAACTCTACTCTTGGAACACAGAGACACACAGGCATCCCACCTCAGGTCAGTTTCTACCATCCACCCATCCATCCATCCACCCACCCACACGCCCACCACTCATCCACTCTTCCACCCATTCATCCACCCACTCACCCACTTATGCACCCTTCCATCACTCCACCACTCATCCGTTTACCCGTTTACTTAACGTACCCCTCCATCCACCCACCCACCCACGCATCCATCTACTTATCTACCCACATATCCATCCATCCTTCCTTCCTTCCTTCCTTCCACCTATCCATCCGTCCAAAAAAAACCCTCAGTCCTCCTTGGAAGCCATGTACTGGGGATACAGAAGCAAATTAGAAATAGACTCCATGGGAGAAGCCCACAGTGCAATGCTGATGAAAGCTGAAGGCCACTTTCCCTGCGAATCCAGGGACATTTGGATAGAGAAAGAAGCAGGAGGCCTGGGGCTGAGTTCTACAATGAGAAGTCATTTGTTTTAGAGGCCCTTCCTGTGTAAAGAAGGATCCTTACACTCCCACACTCAATGAAACTACGTATCGCTTAGGATTTGATGGGAAATTCTCCCCATTAAGTTGTTGCTGCCACCTGGAAGAGACTCCCAAATCAAGTCCCAAGAAATTGGGACTTCTGGGCTGGTCCTCCCCACGTGACCTGAGGGCTCCCGTTTGCCTGAAGACCAAAGGAATGCCTGCTCCCAAACATGCTCCTTCCCAGTGGGCCTCCTGGGATTCACTGGGATTTTTGATCCACTTAGAATATTAACAGTGAAAGCAGGAACCACTTTGAAGAAACGTCTACCAAGGCCAGGTACAGTTCTAGGTACTTGACATTTATTCATTTCTCATGGTCCCAACAACTCTGGAAGGTGGGTGTTGTATCCTTATTTTATAGGTGAGGAAACAGAAGGTCAATGACTTGCCCACAGTTACAAATGGAGTAAAAGATGTGATTTAAACAAGTGTCCTACTTCAAAGTCTGTGCTCATTATAACCTTTGTGTTTTCATAAGTATAGTCTTGTATTAAGTACACTGCTTTTCTTTTCCATTTATGTGTTGAACAACCTTGGCCAAGTTTAAGAATTTCCTTACTATTTTTTTTTTGGAGGAGGGAGTTACGGTTCTAAAGGAGAATTTCTAAATTACCACCAAAGTAGACAGAACTTTACAATGAAACTCCAAACACATATCACACATACTCGACAACCATCTAAAGCCCATCTGCCTCATTGATGTCCCCATATCCATCTTCTTCCTCCTGGCTTGGCAATCCCAAGTATCAAACCCTATAGCTCTGACTCCAAAACCCCTCACCAGCGCTAGGCACCATTACAGCACTTCCCAAGGCCCACTTTAAATGATCATTTCTTATGTATATTTCTCTTCTCTTAAAAATTCATTGTCAAGATGAATAAAAGGACAGAATATTCCAGTTGACTGCAGAGCACTTCGGAGCTTACCCTCAGATTTCCAAATGTGCAGCAAAGTTCTAAGGTGCCGTCACTACGCTGTTACCTTGGAGATTGCTGAGCCGACGTCAGAGGGCAGTAAGACTGAAAGCGCTTTTGCTCCAGCAAAAATTAATATATAACCAAATAAATGGCTCGCTAACTGGGGAGTACAAGTTGTTCCTTTTCTTTCCCTTAATTACCTCTCAATGAAACATTCTAGAATACCCAGGGGGTAAATTTTCACTAATCTTCAGGCCTCTCTAAAAGCCAGTGCCAATACAGAAGTTAAACACACAACAATATCCTATAAACAAAGTCCTGAATCTAAAGACCCAAATGATTCAGACATTATTTTCATCCATGGCTTACAAAGAAAGTAACATGAATTGTGTCAACGGTTCCAACACCTCTAGAGAGTATTACATTGCAATACAAAAGATACAGAAGATCATCTTCAAGGAATTTATAATACAGCTGAGAGTATGGAATATGCCCAAATCAAATGATAGAGATACACAGAATACAGTGACAGTTACACACGTAGGCTTGGGACCAACTGTTACAAACACACACGTGCGCGCGCAGACACGCACACACTCACCACAGATGCACAGAGTCACAGTGTGATGCAAACACCGAGAAACAGGAGACTACCCAGGAACAAGGAGAGTCTGAAGCCCTCATTTTGGTTTGAAGCCGGCTACCCCACATAAAGGCAGCCTGATGGAAACACAGGCGGGGGGCTGCTGGACAAAATTCTCAAGGTGGGAACAGGTTCCATTCCTGCATCAGCCAGTAATGAATCAATTCTTTAAGCCACCTGGCTTTACCAGAGCTCAGCCTCTTTGTTTCTGAGGCTCCTTCCAGCTCTAACATTCTATGATGCTGCGAAGACCAGATCCACTTGGAGAACAACCCACAAGAGCAATTTCACACAGCACGGACTTGTGAGACAAGCAGTGGGATCAAGGGTCACACGTTAGTTCGCAATGATATAATAAACAGTTACTACAAAACCAAGCAGCGTCGAGTGCCTCGGACATGGGCATGAAGGCAGAGGAGGCCCCATTCTATCTGCTGGCTACAGAGGATTCCTTCTGTGTTAGGGCAGCTGTGGGAATTGTGGTGATGGAGGTTT
Organism: Ailurus styani; assembly: GCA_002007465.1. Classification (NCBI taxonomy): domain Eukaryota; kingdom Metazoa; phylum Chordata; class Mammalia; order Carnivora; family Ailuridae; genus Ailurus; species Ailurus styani. The sequence goes on from LNAC01000333.1 coordinate 617,991, forward strand.
TCCTACCCATTTGGAGGTCTTGGAATTTAATCTGCAAGTGTGCAGCAGTTTCTGAACATTCTGGTTTGGCTAGTAGAACTTGGGTTTGGTTCTGCGAGTACAAACATGGCTGCGTTGACACCTCTCAGCCAGCAGAGAGCTCCATGCATCCAGCCAGAGGCACCTATTGGCTCAGCAAACAGGGTTTTAAAAAGTAGGCTGCCCTTCAGTCCCTGCAGCATGGAGCACAGGGTCTATTGTCATTTCTCAAGTCAGCAAAACCTGCTCATCTTTCCCACCAACCGTAACTCTGGTCGTGTCCCTCTGCCTTCTGGAACATGGTACTTGGTGTATTCAGGAGGCAAAGGATCGCTGTGGGTACCTGGTCCCCACGCTGGTGGAATAAAATTGTAGCTGGGGGGGGGGCAGGAGAAGCCTGGGACCTCAGACTTACTGGTTTTACTGGTGGCTGTCAGCACGGACAGCTGCGTGTAATACAGGACTTAGGAGAATTTCTGCTTATGGGTTTTATTTGCCGGTAGTTTCCGTTTCCTGCTCATAAAGATAACACGCGCCAGCCACGGAAAAGTTGGGAGATACAAACTAATAAAAAGGAGAAAATGGCAATCATCCATCACTCTACCATCCAGAGACAATCACTGAGTAGATCTGGACACATTTCCTTCCAATCTTCTTTTTCTTTAGGGATGCGTGTGCATTCCTACATACTTGATTGGAGTCAATGTATTCTGATTATCTGGGTGATTTTTCTAGCCTGATGTTTTCCCCTCATTTTGGAAGTGTTTTTCCATGTCATTACATGTGCAATGCAAGACAGTGTGGAGAATTCAGAGCACCACCTAAGAAAATAAAAACCCCTTGTGTTTCCAGTACCCGGAGATAATCATTTTCACATTTTGGTGTTTTACCTTCCAGTGACTTTTCTAAGGATGACAGTTAGTTACTTTTATGAAACAGGGACCATATCATCCATATGGGTTTGCAGACTTTTTTTTCCACATAAATACTGTATCATGACCATTTCCCCCACATCACCAAATATCCTCTCCCAAAACATGATTATTAATATCTGGGTAATATTAGAATCTATGAGTCGAGCTTAATCCACTTAATGAATTGCCTACTGTTGGCTATTTGTGCTGATTCCGATACTTCTCACTCCCAATACCATCAGGATGAACAACTTGATACTAATTATAGCCTATGTTCACATCGCTAGTTATGCACGCAGCATAAATTCTTAGACTTTGAATTGCTGGGTTGAAGGGTTTGAACATTGCTAAAAGACACATTAAAATGGCCACACTGTCTTCCTGAAATGTCATTATCCGTTCACAATCCCATCAGGACTGCCTGAAAGTCCCTGTCCTATCCCCACTCGCCCACACTTGGGATTACGGATTTTAAAAATTCTTTGTCCATTTAACACACACGCACAGAGAGAGAGAGAGAGAGAGAGAGAGAGAGAGAGAGAGAGAGAGACGCACAAAGTCATTCCTCATTATACATTTAAAGCCTGTGTCTTGGCCATTTTTATCTCTTCAGTGAGTCACTGAGAACCTAATGAGTATGTAGGACTGTGCTGTGTGTTTAATGACAATTAGTGCGGTCTTCCAAAGAGCCATGCAGATTAATACCAAAATCTCCGTCTGACAGATGAGGAAACTGAGCTACAGAGATCTTAAGTGTCTTCTCAAGGTCACACAGCAAGTAAATAACAAAGGTGGGCTTCGAATTCAGATCGGCGAGTCCCAATCTCATACTCTGCTTACAATGCCACATTGCCTCCCTGAGAGATTTCTGAAATGTATTTTTCTAGAGGACAGAAGATTAAAGCGCTCCTCTGCTCTCTGTAGAAGAAATGTCACGAGACCGCCTGCTAGTGTGTTGCCTCGAACCTCTGAAGGGGGAGCAGGGATGAGTGAGAAGACAGAATCCAGTGACCTGTTGTTTACAGATAAGGACTCTAGGGCCCTGAGGAGTTAGAGAACTTGCTAGATCCAAGTTTGACTGCAAGGTGGGGGAAAGGGGGCAACAAAATACCAGAGCACAAAACCCTGACAAGCTCTTTCTTGCTGCTCTGTCTTTGCACACTGGGTTTCCTGTTGGGATTTCTCTCCCTCGTCCACCTGGTGACTCAGCGACAAATGTCAGGTCCTCTACAAAACCTCCCACCATTTTTCAGGGAAGAATCCACTGTCTCTGTGCCTCTGTACTTATCGTATTATGAGCATTTGCTGTATTATGTGGCAGAGATGTCTAATTGCCCCACAAACGGTTTAAGCCCTTCCCTTCTGTTGAAATCAGAGGGGTGGGGTTGATGAGAGAAAGTGGTTGCCCAGTGGCATGGATTTCCGGCACCCCACCCACATGTGGCCCTGTGACTTGTTCTGGTGAATGGCACGCTTATGGCTTGTGAGCTCCAGAATTTGAGAATACGATACTTAGAGCAAGACAATCACGTCACAACCATGACACTAGGAGCCCGAGGGACAAAAAAACCAACATGATAGGGATAGAAGAGCACAAGTGGGGGAGGAACTGAGAGTGAACAATACTGTCCAGCTACTGAACCAACCCTAGAACCATCTACCTTCAGACGTTATTGTATCTTGTAAGATATGTAAATATCTTATTTTAAAGATCCATTTATTTATTTGAGAGAGAGAGAGAGAGAGAGAACCTGAATGCGGGACGGAGGAGCAGGGGGAGAAGAAGAGAATCCTCATGCAGACTCCCCGTTGAGCGCAGAGCCCACCGTAGGGCTTGATTCCAGGACCCTGAGATGGTGACCTGAGCCGAAATCAAGAGTCAGCCGTTTATCTGACTGAGCCACCCAGGTGCCCCAATAATTAAATAGCTTTATCATTTAAGCTGGATATTCTGTCCTTGTCGTCAAAAGCACCCTACTCCTGTGTTTGATTATTCACCTCTGCCTTTCATCGGATTATCAAGTTTCAAGAGCATCCTTTGCATTTAATTCATCTTTGTATCCTGTTCCTCAGGCCCATTACGAGGCTCTGCAGGGGCTCGACAGACACACCCTGAATGGAATCCACCAATGGTGCTCAATTTTGATAAAAGATGGTGCTATGCCTAATGATTCTTGATTTCCACTGGCCAATTCCTCCAAGAACCTATTTACTTAAACCAAACTCTTCCAGCTGTGGCTTCACGGAGCTCCCCACCATTCACACAGCCCCGTACAGAATTTGTGAGGCAAGGGTTCATTTACTGCTTGTTAATTAGTCAAGTGCTGAGTGTACCACATGACTCATTTTTACATTATTCACACAATTGCACAATTAGCATTTTAAAAGGTTTTCTAGGAGCCTGGCCCAAGTAAGTTTATCTTGAAAAATGTCACAAAAGGAAAAGAATAATTAACAAACCGGTTCCCAAGCAGATTTAGTGGACCGTTGGCTTCGGCCTGAAAAGCATCGCATGGAAGACTTGCTTTTAGTACGTGGCCAAGGAAGTGAGTTTTGCCGGACTTCAGCCTCGAGGGTCCTAGCCCTTACCTGCAGAGCTGCGGACCCGGGGGGGAAAGGAATAGAAGGTCTCACAGTCGGTGGTGGTACGTGGTTTCTCTACTGCTCGGTTCCACAATTAACTCAGGCACCTGTTCAATTGACTCCAGTTCCGACTAACTGGACAGTTACCAGTTTGGTCGTTAGTTTTTGGAAGAAGCTAAAGAAGCACGTGAGAGGCATCTCATATCTGTTATTAAGTGAAAAACAGCGTGCATTCTTTACTAGAGACTGGCAGTTGCTGCATAAATTAATTAATCGATAAGCTGACATATGTCACTGTATGTGTATGTTCCCCTAGAAACTCCAACGACTTCATCAACACTGGCTTGGGTATTAGGAAATCTGCTTCTTAAAGCTCCCTTCTCTCCTCCCACAGTTCACTAATACAAGGTGACCCTAGGCAAGTCACTTAAGAAGTTAAGAGAAAAATCTTGCTATCATTCCCTGTCCTGGGAGCCCCTGAGAGTTCAGAAGAGAGTCCTAAGAAGCCCATATAGAGCCACCAGCAGAGTGAAGAGATTTCTGTCAGTGCCGTCCCGCCATCTTGGAGGCCGAGCAGTGGCGCGGTGTTTCTCCCTGGAGTCGCCGCCCTTTGTTCATGGCATGTCAGCCCAGCTTCCCAAGTCCTGGGGGACCGGCAGGGTTGATAAGAGGCCTGGGCTAACGAGGTCATAGCTTCTACTCCTATCAGGGCTCCAGCGACATTAGGGGCCCTCTCAGACCTCAAGTAAATGGCTGTGTTTGCTCACAGAAGGCAGCCAGGGGGTGTGCTGCTAAAATGGGGAATCTGATCTCTTTGCTAAGAAAGCACCGGACAAGGTAAGCTGTCACTCTGTCAACTCCCTGTGGGTTACCAGCCACATTTTCTCTCAGGCATTTATCTTATTATCATCAAATGCTCTTGTGGTGACTCTAACTTTATCCTTTCCCTTCATAAGTGTTAGGGCAGCTTTTACATGTGTGCTTTGAGTTCTCTTTGGCTCAAAGTTCCTTGAAGACAGTGGCCTGTCTTTGGATTCTCTTGTAGCTGTTCCCAGTGTCTGGACTGAGAAGAAAGCCTAGCGTACAGCATGGACAGATATCCCTACACTCGCCCAACGATGCGACAGTGTGACCCATTATCACATCTCTCATTTCCCCCAGAATAGCTCTTGAGGGCAGGGACTTCTAGCCCCATTTTCTTAAGCAGTGAGACACCTGGGCCACATAGAGGTGAAGTAACTTGCTTCAGGCCACACCTGGCAGAACCAGGACAAGGAGACGGGATCTCTGACTCCTTCACTGGACTTTTAAAATTAAGTTATCCGATAACAAATTGCCCTTGGTTTTGAAGGCAGAGAAAAAAGCTTCTGCAGTCTGGCCTTGCCTTTTGTCAGATAGCTTGAAGGTTCTTATTTCTTCTGCTCTCTGTGTACAAACAACCACACAGATATATGCCTCTTTTTTAAGATTTATTTATTTATTTGAGTGTGTGCACACATGAGTGGGAGGGGCAGAGGGAGAGGGAGAGAGAATCTCAACCAGACTCCTTGCTGAGGGCTGAGCCTGAGCCTGACGTGGGGGGATCGATCTCACAACCCTGAGGTCATGACCTAACCTGAGACCAAGAGTTGGATGCTTAACTGACAGCACCTCCCAGATGCCTCCCCCGATATACTCTTACTATGGTTTTCAAAGTGAAATTGGCAAAATACAAACTAGCTCTTTTTCCCCACTTTATTAAAAAAAGACTAAACTAAAAACCCAATTAATCTTCCATCAGCTCATCTACTAGGAGATTTTGGTTCCCTCTTCTATCTAACTCAGTCTGAGCTATTCTTTTGGCCATAAATCCCGCCATCATATTCCCAAGGACAGCCTCCTCTGGGGCGACTGCAGCCATATCAAGAGCCCAGGCGCTTGCAAGAGAAGTAATGACCTTATCTGTCAGGTCCCCTGTGAGAACAAAAGGCCCATTCCAATTCTTTCCCTCTCCTACTCAAGGAAGCTTAGCATTTCTTCGAAGCCGTGAAGAAAATTGAACCACACTGAATCCCAAAACCAGAAAACCAAATCAAAGGCCAGGCTTGTTCACTCACATGGCCCCTATCGTGATGAAAATGCTGTTGGCAAAAGATGATTGCTCGGTGAGGCCTGGCCAGACCATTAAAGGTTTGAATCCAGGGAAGAGGCAGAGTCAGCACTGACGTATACAGAAAGTACATACTAATGACAATGGCAGCTAATATCGGTTTAGCCAGAATACATGTCAGACTTTGTACTTAATCCTCACAAGAACCCGATGAGATAAATATTAATACCAGCCCCCTTTTACAGATGAAGAAACTGAGGCGCAGGAGTCCAGAAGTCTGCCCACGGCCACACAGCCAGAGTAATAAACCACGGTTCACTCTGGGTAATGATCTGGAGAGGGGCTTACTTTCCACTGTTAAAAATTGTACATATTACTGTTTTATCTTTATTACTTTTTTTGCCACCAGCAAATAACTATATTACTTTTTAAATTAAAAAGATGTAGCCAAACTGGAAAGTAAGCCTAATTCAGACTAAATGAAAAAATGATAAGCTCTTATATTAGTGACAAGGGAAAAAGAAAAATCTAAAATACTACAAAAGAAAGGACAGTTTCTCATCTTGAAGTGTTAAAGCCGGGTCAACCAAGGGCCATGCCAGATGGTTTCCTAGGGCAACTATTTGTTTGTGAAGAGGTACTTGAAAGTGGGGACCCCTGCGTGACTGGGGAGGCCTAAAAATCTCCATCTCCAGAAGCGTGTGGAACATTCTCTCAGACCTCCCAGTGTTACTCTTTTCCCGATTCTTAGTGACTCGATATCCCTAATTCCGTACTGGTGGCCTTCTGTCTAATCAGATTTCTTCCTATGACAAGGACAGAGCAGCTGAATAAAATTCACGGATTCCTGCCAAACCCCACATTTGCCTTCGGTGCCCTCTCCTTCTGCAAACCAGAACTGTGTGTGGCAGCCGCCTCACAGGTACGGATGAGCACAGAGACCCACGAGAGGTCCACAAAGGCGTCAGGCAAGAGGATAAGGAGAAACCAGACACCCCGCTCCTCTGCCAGGGAAGCAGAGAAGTGGCCACCCGGAGCAGCCTGTAGGCTGGGAGCCCCACACCGCACACCTACTTCCTCCCTTCCCAGAGGAGGGCCCAACTCCCCTTTGTCCTCCCTCCTCAGAGCCCGGCTGGGGTGAAAGTTGAAACCCAGAGGAAGTTCAACAGCATCCGGATACAATTACTCAGGAAGGACAGACTTCCTTTGAGCCCCTGATTTTCAAATCGGAGAATCTAGAAAACTCGGCCACCTCACCTCTCATCACTGCCCATCATCCCCTCAAAAGGAAAGCTTCTTGTCATCTTACACAGACACAGAAGAGCCTGTCTCAGTGACGGACTTATCCACTCTGATCAGGGCCTCTTCTGCGCCAACTCCTAACCCTCTCAGAAAACAGAGAGCGAGCGAGAGAGGAAGAAGAATCAGGGACATCTGCTGGTCGCCGCATCCATCTGCGCAATTGGATCGATCATCTCCATTTTGGAGGTGGCCTAAATATATTTTTACATGAATACTGTTCTAAACAACTCAGAGTCAACTTACAGCTCGCACAATAGCACAGCATTTTCACTAGAGAGATATTATCCTTTGGGAAAACCAACAAAGGCAGGGAAATGGGACAAGAATTTGTAGAGGGGCAGGCCAGGCCAGTGTGAAAACTGACTTTCCCTTATTTCGATCTGGAGTCCCGTACGTGCTGGAAATTCCGGCCCCAGCTCCCAGTTGAGCTGTCAGGCCACAGAATGCACTCGTGGAATTCCTTTGCCAGAAATCGTTTGTCTGGGTGGCCATGCCTGGTGGCCACTGCCACGCTAAATGAGTTTGGCTCAAAATGAACGGCTCCAGATCATTTTGTTGAACGCAAGATGACTCATTTAGGGAGAAAGGGGAGGGCAATGATTTGTGTAAACACCTGGAGCTCAGGCAGCTCTTTACACCCTCGACTGTTCCATCAATACCTGCTGGGAAAAATGCATTCCTTGTGGAGAGACAGATCTGTGGCAACTTGTCCACAGCACTCACCACTGCCTGAGAGTTTACTGTCTGACTCTCTTCCCTAGAACGTAAGCTCTATGAGGTCAAGGACCTTATCTGAATTGTCATCTACTGTACCTCCAACACCTAGAGTTATGTAGGAGTACCCAATACATATCTGTACAATATTACTCATGACCAAAGTAGCCGTGGGATATCATTGGAGAGTAACACTCTGAATGGCATGAAGAGAGAGCCTCGTGGAATGTTCTACTCCAGAGGCTATAAAACAAATGTTCAGATGCTTCTCAGAGCAATTAAACCCCAATCCATCGTAGGAAGACGAGTGACTCAATCAGTAGGTTGGCATACAGCCCCTGTGGGAGTCAAGGCACGGTCTCGTGCGCACGGGATCCTGAGCACGTTAGCTCAGACTCACAGCAACAGCCCCTCCTAGCCCAGTGGCCGTCGCTAGTGTGCACACACATTTGGGTTTGCACGTCTGCCCGTGGGCACACACTTTTATGACCAGGGTTATCTTTTTTACAGAAGAGGAAACTGAGGCACACAGAAACCAAACAACTGGACCAAAGTCATGCAGTGGGAAAGTTGCAGAGACAGGACTCGCCCATGAACCTTGAGCTACAACCATGTAGACAGCAGGGCAACAGGTAGTGCACCCAGGAGGCCTCTGTGCCCTGGGCCTGTCAGGGCACAATGTGTTCTGTGTCTGAGGGGCCTTCGCACATCCAGGAAAAGCTCGAAAGAAGAGTAGTTCCTGTCAACTGCGTGCCCCCTCGTTGGACATCCCATCTTCCTTCTAGGCATGCATGGAGTCAAGAGGGAACGTGGCTACACACAACCTGTTTCTAAAAATCCCTTATGGTATTTCAACCTTTCTTGGAAAAAAAATGCATCAATTCTCAGTCATCCCTCCTAAGTAAAAGAGTATGAAGAAAGCCACAGAATTTTCTAAACTCTCCTTTCGGCCACCATTTCAACTTCACTTCATACCAAATCTTCATCCCATTTCCCCCACGATGGGTCTGAAAAGTGGGAAAATCACCCCCAAAGCAGGTAATGGAAGAGGAAAGAAGAGGTGAGTGAGGGAAGAGAATGAAAGCAAGGCCTAAATACCAGCCCCTGAAAACCCAACTGCATGACTGAGCTGTGCCTGTCCAACAGGTCCGGCCCAGGAGCGCCCTGGAAAAAAGGGAGCAGGAGGCGAGGCCCCACCAACTCTCAGCAGAGCAAACAACACAGTTTCCTCACTCTGCAATTCTGGAATCTTTTCTTTCTTTTTTTCTTTTCTTTTTTTTTTTGTCTTTTTGGAAGAGAGATTAACATCACTAAATAATAGAAGACCTACATTCTTGAAAATTTAATGACTGTCCTATATCAAGCAGCTGTCAAATTTATTTGCTTGTTTTCCTGACAAAGTGTTTCATCCCAAATGTTCACAGGGGACCTTGCCTTCATCAGTCTCAAGTCACTAAGAGGGGGGGGGTCAGAGGCAACCCGAGAAGGCAGGAATTCCCAATTTCCTCATTAACCCATTAATTCCGAAGACCAGATCAGCCTGCCTTTTTCCACATGATTCCGCAGAACTCACAGAGCAGAGGACAAAGCAGCCACAATCTCCTTGTCCTCAGCTGGAATTATTAGCTGATGCCAACAGGATTCTAATGCGGGCCTTTGACTGCTCTCCGTTCCTCCATTTTGCTTCAAGGCTGGTGGTCCCCATGCCCAGAACATACTCTGAGGTAGCTTCTTTGGCTCCTCTCCCTGCGACCCCCAGTCTCTCCTCCCAGCTCTGACTGGAGGGAAGGGGGCTTCTGTTGTGAACACTCCGGTGCAAATGCCCAGGCCTTCCCCGACACCAGCTCTCTACCTTCCTCCCCAACTGCTGACTGTGATCGGTTCTCTGTCCACACTTTGACTCCTCTCAGGAAAAAAAAAAAATATCAGGAAGAGGCACTGTCCTAAGTAACCTGGAACTTTGTCCTTCGCCACTGATGCCCTGTGTGGGGTGCGATATAAAAGTTGCCCCTTGTCTCCCTGGTAACCCCCTTCTCCAGAGCCGAGCCTTCGAGACCACCCCACCTCTAGCAGTATGGCGGCATGGCCCCAGAAGGCAAGAGAAGGTAAAACTCAAACTTCTCCACTGTGCGTGAGAGCCACCCCAGGCCCTTGAAACTAATGATTAAGCTTCATTTTTAATTATAGGTGAACTTAAACTAGGTATGTTCTCCAATTTCCTCCCTGCCCTTACTGCTCCAGTGGTCTTGGCTGTGGCAAGGTTGGCTATTAAAGTTCAACTGGATTTCAAACAGAGGTAGTTCCTGACATGCACGCACCACTCACTGAACATTTACCTCTCGGCGTCCGCTCTTCGCCGAGCTCCCGACAGACGTAAAACAGTCAGTGTGAGCAAAGAACTTCATCTGGAGAGAAGACAGACATTTGTTTCCTGTCCTTAATGACTATGAACAGCACTAGCTTCTGCTTGGAGACCGATTGGGAAAATGAAAAAGGAGGGGGGAAAGGTGGGGACAGCCCATCACAGAATCAAGCCACGCAGCCTCCTCTCTGCAGGAGACAGAAAAGTGATGGACAACTTGAGTTAAAACTGCAACCAGGGCCCCACACCTCCTGCCACCAATGTCCCTCGCTTAGCTTGCGTGTGGCCCATCCCCTCCCACTCGATCATGGCCAGAAGGGCAGGGATTCTGTCTGCTTCTCGCTCACCGATCTAACGCCAGCACCCCACAGAGTAGATGGGACATAGTAGGTGCTCAGTAGGTATGTGTCGAATGAATTAATGAAAACCAGCAGCCCAAGAAAATCTTAGTTTCAAGAACCTAAAGAGAATCGCACACCCCAAATTCGAACATAGCATAAAAAAACCAGCCCAGTATTCAGCCCATCTTTGAACAAAAGTCCCATCTTTCATTCTGGCAGGCAGAGAGAGAGGAAGGGGTAGTCTGAGAACTATAACTGGGTATTTTTAGGTTCTTGTCCTATTTGGGGTCCCCCCCAAAAGCAGCCCCTAAAGGGACGATTTGGGTGCAAGAGGGGATTCTAGAAAGCCGAGCAGAGTGAGGCAGGAATATTGAGACAGGGGAGGGAAGGAAACCCATGCAAGTTACGGTCGGCGATGGGGGTTGGTCCTGCTGGAGACCCACTGAGAACCTGTGGAACACAGCTCATGACTGCCCCACTAAGGGGGAGGGGGAGTCTAGGCTAGTCTTCACCAAATCTCCCCACTCCTTGGTTGAGGGTTACCGCAGTGGGGGGGACAGGGTGTCGAGCACAGCCCTGCAGCGCAGAGAAAGGGCTCGGAGGGAGGAGCTGCACGGGCTACCTGTGGGAGCTGTCCCCATGCAGCGCACTGTCTCCTGAGCCACAGGTGGCCTCGGGGGCGCCTGGGGAATGCGGCTTGGGCACACAGGGCGTCTGCGACAATCCTCTGCTCTGTTTCCTTCTGAACCCGGTATACCTACACCAAGAGGGGTAATTGGTTTTGTTCTTTGTTAGATGTCACGTTGGCCTGTCTCTCATTAGCCTGGTTGCCTGATGTTTAGATTTTTCCTCTCCTCATCAATAAAAGCAATTGAAGTGTTTCCTTTGGGGAAAAAGAGCAAGAGAATGGAATCCTGCGGTGTTTGAAGAAGAAAAGAAACGAGGCTGCTTCCAAATCAAAATAACATCAAGACAGAAAAGGGTGGGGGAAATGCCTGCAGTAAGTTCCACGTCTTCTCATTCATTGTTAACACTCGAAAATGACGCAGTCTGTAAATATGAAGCACTAGCATGTTTGGAGAATATCAGCCCTACTCCAGTTTAAACCATGACACCCATTCCCGGGAAGCTAACTGTAAATTGTATCATGCGCTGAAAATTATTTTTTCACTTCTGACTTGCTTTTCAAACGCAAGATTTCCTGGCCCAAGCAATCTGATCAGGGGAAATGTTTCTTGCCTGGAAATGGCAATAAATGTTTAAAAGGAATTTGAATTTCACCAGGTTTACAGATCTGAATTTGATTGCCTGCAAGAGAACTTTGGGCTGAGATCATTTATTGAGTGAGTTATTGGATTTGCCACTAGCACACAGCTTCTCGTCCGCCAGCTCGTGCATGAGGGCACAGGTGTGCGCGCGCGTGCGCGCGCACACACACACACACACACACACACACACACACACACACACACACACACACAGTGGGGCGTGGTGTGGGAACAGCATGTCTGGGCTGCAGTGAGCTCTTAAAAACCGCCTCTCCAGCGCTGCAGGAAATAAATGGAAGCTGTACAGTGAGAGGGCAGCTAACACCTACTGAATGCTTACTGTGTGCCAGGCACGGGTGGAAGCAGGTTTTTCTGGTTTGGGCAGAAATACAACGTATTCACAAAATGCCTTGGACAGACAGATCCAAGAACTGGCTATAATACCAGTCGTGATGATTTCATAATGTCTATTGATTTTCTGCTGTACGTCGGAAAGCATCCCAGCCTCACTTCTAGTTGCTAACAGCTGGTACTAAATACGAAACTATACTGTTTATGTTCTGAGCATTTCAACATTAGGAACTCAGCCCACATACCCCATGAAACTAGTTACTTTTCTGGCCCCGTTCTACAGAGGAGGAAACAAAGACACAGAGAAGTTAAGTTGCCCAAGCTCACTCAGCCTGTAAGTGGCAGAGCCAAAATTTGAAACCTGGGGTGTTGGGCTCCAAGCGTCCTTTCTTAACTGGTAACTACCCCAATGCTGGCAAACGGGAGGGCTGGGTCCCAGTCTGGGTTCTACCTTCAGAACCCAACACGTTCTACCCACGTGTTGCCTTGAAGAGGTATGTAACCTCTCTGGGCCTCTGTGTCCGAGAGTGTTCTTCGTAGTTACTGGGTAGATACGCTTCCCTGATCATTTCCACGAGCTTTTAACTTGAGTTAGTGAAGTGCTCACCACATATTTCAGACATATTTTGTATTGTTTCTCGCATAAGAATGGTATCTCATTCATCTCTTGAGGGGCCCTAGGAATGGTCTGATGTCACCCTCTACTCCAGCCCCTTTTCAGAGATGAGGAAATGGAAAGAGTTTCATCAAGGAAACAAGGTGGAGGAGGAGAGAGAAGACAGAATGAAGGCAGCATAGACAGGCTTCCAACTCCATCAGAGTCAGTGTCTGTGCCTCCGCCATGACGGTATTTGAAGCCAACTGTCAGCATGTCAGCAACTAAACCAAGCACGCCTTCCAAAGTCAAATGTGAATGATTTCTGAGCTGTTGATATTTGAGGGACTGCTTTCTGGTAGTATGAAAAAGTGAGGTTGGAATGATATGTAATTCACTTTAGACCGACTTTTGAAATTTAGATGGCCACGGGTGTAGAGATGGTCGAGACCAAGCTACTTTAAGATATGCATCATGCTAATTTAGGCACATAATATAAGAAGTACTTGACCTAATCAAAATGAGGAAGATTCCACCTAAAACGGAAGCAGCGCACTACCAGTAAACCCTAGGAATACGGAGCATGGAATATGTTCCTCGTTGTTGGCATCTTCCGGGCTCATCATCTTCACCTCCTGGTGCATCTGAACCTTTTCTCAAATCAGGTCCATGAAGATTTCCATAGGGCTATCACAGGTGCCTAGGCTTCTAGTCAGCCTTCTTCATGTAACCTCATTACAGCTCATCAAAATGTATAAAACCACTTCTAGAGACACTGGGGAAGTTGCTGGACCCTGGAAGTTTGGGGTCAGGGCTAAGGTAAGAAACACTGGCTCTGCTCAGCAGCTCTAAGGAATATCCAGGTCTGTCCCCTCGGCTCTTCCCACGGGCAGGGCAATCAGGACAAAAAGGAAACCCAGAGAAGGAGGTTGGGTCTAAAACCCCCATCTTGAGCAACTGAGGTCGACCAGATAACCTCTTCTTTCTTTCCTTGTTTGCTTGCCTGTCTGCGCTAGGAGGAGAATGAATATACTATTTGTTTTCTTTGAAGATTTCCTTCTGATGAGAGATTCTGGGAACGCTTCAAGACTGGATAAGTGCCCATCCCTCAACCTTAAGATGATGTAAATTGAACAGACCTGGATGGGGTCCATCAAGTCACCTCTCCTCATCACCGCTCCTTGTGAAAGGGAAAACAATCATGTGTTTATCCTCACTGCTGACAGTGTGCAGATGTGTTTTCTTAATGGGACTTGCGACATGCTTATTTATCCTCTTTGGTCCTTGGAGCCTGTGCTTTTCACATCTCTCCCAGCTGCACAGGGCAAGTCTGTTGGGAACCTCCATTTTTTTTTTCAAGCTGATTCTCTTGCCCTGGATTGTTTGTTTTGTTTTTTAAGTAATTTAAACCAAACAAAGTAGCCCTTGGGAGAAGGGTTATTTAATCAAGAGAAAGTTGTTTAGAACACCACCCATGAGATCTTCCCATAGTTCACCCTTTGGCCGGGACAAAGGTGGAGGGAGAAGGAAAAAAAAAATGAGATTTGCCTTACCAATCTTTCTGAGAAAATTTCAAGCAATGTCTGGAAGTGGGAAGAGACCAAAATCTATCCACCTCTTTACCTTCATCAGAGAACGTCTCTAGTAGCATAAGGGAGATATTAACCTTCGATGATGCAAAAGTGAGTTCTTGAATGCACACTGCATTAGTTTATTGGTTCACATTCTGTAATAGTAAATTACTTGAGGGTGAGTATCTTCATGATTAAGTATGTCCTGGGTCTTAGATCCAACCATTTCGGGTGGCTGACGACACTGAGGGAGCAGCATCCTAGGTATTCCGCAGATGCCAGCGAAGCAATAGCATTTCCTGGATCTTCTGGACAATAAGAGAACTACTGAACACCCAGGATCCTTCTACCTCTCCATCTGCACCGTGCCATGAGGCCGAAGAACCAGCTGCAACAGACACCAACTTTTCTTGCTGTGCAGTGGATCTGGGCCTCTCTGCATTGAGATTCTCACGAGGGCACAACTGTCTGGAGCGAGAAAACCCACGCTCAGGTCTGGAGCACAAGATGGCAGGTGATGGTGTACAAATAAGACTTGGCAGCCAGGAAAGCAAGGCGAGGTGATCCCTAGCCAGAGCCTATCATGTGGCCAGATACACATCTCAGACATTCCAGACACACCAGCCATCTGTGAATCAACAAGTACTTTTTGCACACCTACCCTGAGCCGGGCAGGCCCCTCCTGAACGCTGAGGATGCAAAGGCAAACAGCACAGACATAGCCGTGGCCCTTCGGACCCCTTAGTTCAGTGGGGGAAGCAGAGCAAAGGCAAGGAACTCATCAAACAAAAAGACTTCTCGGTTGTGAGAAGAGCGGTGAAGAAAAAGAGGGTGTTGTCATACAGGAAAATGGGGACGGAGGGGGCCCTGAAGTCAGAGCAGGGTTCTGAAGGATGAAGTGAGGGGGACAAGAGTGAGGAGGGCGCCGCACGTACAAATACTGACGTAAGAAAGAGCTTGTGTGTACGTAAAAGCTGGTGACGGGCCAGCGTGGCAGGAGCGTGCCAGGGCTGGGCGAGTGTGGCCTGGCATGAAGCCGGAGGGGTGGGCAGGCCTCGCCAGGCCAGGCAGGGCCCCGTGGGAGGCCTGGATTTCACTCTGAGCACAGTGGGAAGGGAATGAAGTGCTGGCAGAGGAGCAGGCCGTGGTGTGGCCCTGGGATGGCCATGCGCAGAATGGCCTAGAACGAGCAACAGTGGACACGGGGGGGCCACAAGAGTGTTTTAAGATTCGCTTAGCATAGTGCTTGGGACACAAGGCTAAAAACAAAAATTGTTAGCTATTATTATTGTGACGTCGGATAATCGTAACTAGTATTTCCTGAGCATTTACTATGTGCTGTATGCTTGACATAGATTATCTCACTTAATTTTTACTCTAGTGACAATACACACGGCAAACCACATGGTTTCCCCACTGTGCTGGTACCAACATTATCTCCATTATTATTCTCCCTCCACTTTCCACCCTCCTCCTCCCTCTTCCCCCTTCTCTTTCCCTGCTCCTCTCCCTCTCTCTCTCCTCCCCTCCCCGTCGCTGGCTCTGTTGCACAAACGCAACCACGCGCAGGCACGTGCACGCACACAGCGGGGAACATTCTTCTCCTCACTGGCTGGCCGCCCCCCGGGGCCCGGGGAGGGGATGCAGGGTGGCACGGAGGGGCCCTGGAAGCCGGGGAACCCATCCATTTCCTCCCGGACGAAAGGCAGGGGCCGACTTTGCTTGTTTATTTATTTTCCCCTTCAAAGCCATAGATCATTCCTGAGCAGATGAGACAGCACACGACCCCAGTGTGGTCTGCCAGGGATGTAGCCTGTGTGTCTGTGTGGGGGACCGAGGCGAGCGAGAAGGCAGGCAACTGTCTTTCTCATTTAGGTCATCCCAGAAAATGAAGTGAGCGGCCACGGGGGGGTGGGCAGAGCTGCTCCTGTCCGGAGGGACCGCACGGAAATTCCGCTCCGGCATCGCCGTCCGCCCCGGCCTTCGCGCAGAAGTGCCACGTTCTCGATCTCTCCAACACCCAGCACACGGTGGGTTACCGAGAAACGCCGCGAATCAGACCACTCTTGGCCCGCACTGGGACATTTCTTTTACGGCTTCTGTAATTATTTTTAAAGAAAATGAATTAACTATAAGCCTCACCCTAGAGGCCAAATCTTCAGTTCGGTGTTAAGTAGAATCAAGATGAGACCTATTATTAGCTGCGTATCAGAAAAGGCCATTTTGCTTTCACATCCGAGAGCACAGAAAAGGGCTTGGCTTGACAGGCAGATGAACGGTAATAAGAATGGAACTCTGAGAGGTGTATCTGGTGCCCGCTCAGTGCCCCGGTGGGCCTGGCAGCCCTTCAGGGAGTCACGGGGCCTAGCGGGGTGGGCGGAAGCCAGCTCTCAGTGGCACGAGGCCAGCTCGAAGTCAGGGATGTTCCTAGTCCGTCCCAATGAACCCAAGAAGGAATCCTCAGTTTTTCCTCTCCCATAGTGACAGGCTGTGACAGATCGGATAATCAGGTGTGTCAAGTGGCTTTTTAAAGGAATAAAGTCCTGAAATAAAAAAACCAATGCTAATTATCCCCGAATCAAAGTGTCCCCACTCATCAAGCAGAGCGGGAGATGGAAGGCCGCAAATCCCAAGCTCTCCTCCGACTCTCGGCTCCTATAATTCATTCATTTCCTCATTCACTCATTCACCCATCAAACGCATTAAGGAACAACCAGGAACCAATCCCCGGGCTATGCGCTGGGGATGCCATGAGCAAAGAGAAAAACAGAATTTCTCGCGTAGGCAGAGTCCAGTGGGGGCTGGCGTGTGCAGCATTAAAGAAGTAACTCAGAAAGAACTATTGTAATGAGTACTAGCTACAGGTTTTCTTAGCTAATAAAGAAAGGGCTTCCTAAGGCATCTGCTATAGATCAAAAGAGACAGTTACTGAAACCATTAAGGTAGAAAGTCAATTATTGGCCCCCATCTGTGCAGAAATTCTCAGTTGGGGAAACGGAGGCTTGAGATATTTTCAATTATGCAACCACGCAAGTCAACCACAGAAGTCAGAAAGACTCTTGAAGAATGGGGCTGAATGGTGGCCCCCATGAGGCTGGCGTGAGGGCCTGAGACACCTGGCTTGTGAGTGATGCCAGCCAACCAGATAGCAGTCCAGGGCGCATGGCTTACGCTGCTTGCTACTTGGAGTTATATTCTAATAAGTCGTTAAAAACTGTAAAATTGCCAAGAGGTATGTAGCAGTTATCTACTGCTTTGTAACAAACCATCCCCAATCTAATTGGCTTCAAACAATGATTTATTCTTTCTCATGATCATGTGGATCTGTGGGGTGGTTCTTCCATGGCTTTTGCCTGGCCTTGCCCATTTGACGGGATTTAGCTGGAGGATGGGCAGACGAGAAGGTCCACGAGGACCCTATTTACATGTCTCACTGGTGGTGCTGGCCATCAGTGGGGTGCCCTGCCTCTCTTCCACACGGCCACTCATCCTCCAGGAAGCTAGACCAGCTTCCTTTCAGGGCGGTCTCAGGACAGGGGTCAAGAAAGCCAAGGCGGAAGCTGCCGGGCCTGTTAAAGGTCTAGGCTCTGGAACTTGAACACCGCCGCTTCCGAACACTGAACTGCTCAAAGCAAGCCACAAGCTCAGCCCAGATTCAGCAGGGTGGAGAACAGACTCCACCTCTTCATGGGAGTCACTGCAAAGAATGTGTGGCCATATTTAACTTACCGCAGGGTGAGAGAGAAATCTTGAGGGGAATTTTGCAGTGTGGTTAGCCTGTGGCATGAGGCTCTACATGGAAAACATTGCACTCGCCTTACAAATGCAACTGGGAAAAGTCATGAGCCTAAACAAACATTTCCGTGTTCAAGAACCAGGGAGTCTCAGAAGGTGTTCAGGGCGTAGCTCTTCAAGTGTGTGTGTATAGGGAGAACCATATAAAAACTGCTGATATTTGACTATTTTGGGCCACAAAATAATATATATATATATATATGGCAATTTCATGGGCTGTAAGCAAACACAGGCTAAAAAACCCCATGTGATTTAGAGCTGTGTGGGAATGTGCGCCCCTGGAAGACGAATAACCCGGCCGGGCATCCGAACGCTGCTAATTCTGTATGCACACAGCCCGTGTGATCGTTCCACGTCGATGTGTGTATGGGACTCTGAAGCCATGCAGGAGTAACCATGGGAAGCCCCCGAGTCACAGAGAGCACTAGAGCGACTGTTAGATTTGAGAACCCACTAGGCGTCTATTGAGGCCAGTGCTTCTCAACCAGGGCTGCTTTTGCCCCTCAGGGGACATTAGCAATGTCTGGAGATATTTCTGATCGTAACAACTAGGGGGAGGGGTTACTGGCAGTGGTCTAGTGACCCTAGTGGCCAGAGGCCAGGGATGCTGCCAAACCTCCCCAAGACACTGCCAAGACTTAGCGGGCCCCAAATGTCACTCGTACCCAAGTTAAAAACCCGGGTCTGGGAGGATGAGAGGTCCCTTTCCAGTATGAGCCCTCCACTCCTTCATCGGTAGAAGAAAATAATCATTGCTTTCTAGGCTTCTACTTCTACAATTCTACTCATTACACACCTGCCATGTTACTGTACTTCTCTGAGTTTTCTGATTATTTAGATTTTGCATGAATAAGATGCCAAGGTGTGTGTGTGTGTGTGTGTGTGTGTGTGTGTGTGTGTGTGTGTATCTAAGTGGCCTGGTGGTATCAGCTCATATGCCTAGATTAGATTAGCTTTAGGAACAAACACAGTAAGACTTAGACAATGAGTCTGGAAGAACACAGCAGGTTGGAAAATGACACACTGACACCGAACTTTGTAGAATAAGCATACCGCTGCCCTGAAAATGGGACTCACACCTACACACCACTGTCAGCCTCTGCCCCTCTGCACGTGCCTTTCCTCTTCCACCCCTCCCGCCATCACACCCACTTGCCGCCCCCAGAAACCACATGCCGCCCTTCCTTCTCGGCTTCCCATCCAACCTCTCATCACCCACCAATCCCAGAGAATGACAAAAATTTTCTTGCGTGACTGATCAACCCTGTGAGGTTTCTGTGGTTAAGATATAAAGTCCCCCCCCCCAAAACTTTTCTGAATCTGAACAGGATTGCAGTGACATCAAAGCTTTTCCTCTTCGATGCCTTTCATCTTTTCTCAGCCTCTGGCACTCTACCCACCAGCATCAAGTCAATTAATTGAAAAGTCATTAAGAAGGCCCTCCACTGTGATCTGGATCTTTGGAGGAAGAACAGAATAGCCTGACGGCCTCAATTATTATTGGTGCCTTGCTCACCTCTACCCTGTCTGTGGGCAACTGAGGCTGGTCCCAGGCAATACCAGTGGGCTGGAGGGAATCTGCTCCGCCCACTGAATGCTTATTGAGCACCCACTATACGGCCAGCATTGAAATCGAACCCGGCCTGGTGACCACCCTGAATCATCACCTCATCCCCATTTCCCTCCCCAGCTGCGGCAGGTGGACTCAGCTAGCTTGACCAGAGAGGGTTAATTCGTAAGATCAGCCCCTTTCTCCGTCGATTTCTTCTGCGCTTCAGATGTTCAACCTGTGGCCTCCCGTATGGAGTTCCCAGCCATGTCCCTTGCAAAATGCACCCACAGTCACACGGAGAACGTGAGTGAGAGCGGCAGGACCCAAACCACAGCACAGAAATACCTGAAGGAACTGCTTTGTTATTGGGGAATCACTACCTGGAGTTCAGTATACTGATTTGCCAGCATCCCATTTTAACATTTCCTGACTGACATTCTAGAGAAAAGGCTTCAACTGTTGGTCCACAGCCCAGGAAGATTTGTAGGGCTTCAGGCAAGTATACCCCAAATATGCAGGAACTAAGGTGTCTACTGAAAGGTATTAAGATGTGGAATTTTATACCTGCTTCTTTTTAAGTATAGGTATAATTTACATACAGTGAAATGCACAGATTTTAAATATACAATATGATTAATTTTGACACATGTATAGACCATGGAACCCACACCACTATCCTCCATTTTTTTTAAAGCTCGCTTTAAAACTTTTATTCTAAATCTTCAATTATATTTTATTAAAGGGTAGAAGTATTTATAGAGACCATAACTGGGAGAAAGTCTCCATCCCCAGCAATCTACATGCACACCCGTATGGGACCTCAGCAGCCACCATCAGTACCCTCTGGAGAGCTGTTGTACCTCTCACCGGGGTGCACTGCAGCTGATTTCCAAAGGCCACTCTCTGAATTGCTGTGCCTGGCTTCTCCCCGCCCCCNATGCTAGCCATAGGCCTAGCCAAAGATGCTGGGGATCTTTGCAAAGATGCAACCCCCAGGAGCATCTCTTAACAAACAACTCCTGGGAGTAGGAGTATTAATACCCCAGCTCCCTCACCCCTCAGATGCACTCTGAATGTTCTACACTAAAGCCCAGACTCCCCCTTGGGAATCAGCTCCAGTTGCTCCCAGAGGTAATTCGCTCAATGGCTTTATTCCCTTACCCAGTCCCTTACCCACTCTGCTGCCAGTGTTTCCTTCACCTCTCAAACTACTTGCACTTCAGCTCTTGTCTCAGTGTTTCCTTTTGGGGAACCCACACGAAGACAGTCATCCACAATCCCTTTACAGAATTTACCACTTGGGGCAATAGCATAGGGTTTTTCTATATTATGCACACATACACACACACATGAGGAAAAGGAAGAGAACAAATAACAGGAAAGATAAAAGCCAGAAATTTCAGACTCTGGTTCATCTGGACTAGGATTCTGTTCCTGACCAAGATATACATTTAGATCCCCCATATCATCCTGAGACAAATGTGCCCCCAACTCCCTAACCTTCCTTCTCACAACCCTGAAGACTTTTCAATATTTATTGCACTATTTTGGGAGATTAACATCGTGGTTTCTGTCTCCAGGAAAAGGGTCTCTTCCCTGACAGTCTCCGTGCCTCTTTTTCTCATTAAAACTTCACCCATGAGCCTGGGTCATTTATTTTCTAAAGGTAGACACCAAGAAGTGGGTGGCTCTCCAATCCTGAACCCAGCCCTGACAAGCCACACTTTGGGAAGGCACAAGATGTGTGTGTGTGTGTGTGTGTGTGTGTGTGTGTTACACACATGCTCACATGCATGCTTGCATGTATGTAGACCACAAAGTGACTCTACCTACTTCCTGGAAAAGTCAAAAGCTGGGAATGCAGGAAAGAGGGCTCCACTTTGCTCTCCCTCCGTCCAAGGCCCTATAAAAAGGGACTTTGCATCTCAACACACTCTTGAGACTCGTGTGAACCCTCTTCCCAGACAACGGAGTAGACACGGCACCTCTGTACCCCTCCCCAGTGGGTAATCTGGCAAAAGTAAGAGGAGAGGCCCACGGGGGTTGAGATTGAGAAACTTTCTATTTCTGCCTGCTTTATCACCACAGCTAAGTTTCTCACTACCACACAGCAGTGACATCTGTTCAGCCAAGGAATATGGTGTCAATGGGAAATTCAAGGGATTTAGAGCAAGACAAGGCTCATTGACCTTATGCCTTGGATGACCAACTTGGCAGGGCAGAGGGATGCCCAAGGATTTCTCTATAAACCAGGCCTCATTGGACATCCCTTCACATCGGGTTCATTACTGAGAGAATGAGCTACTTGTAAAGACATGGGAGTTGCTCTTGAGCAGGACTGGTGGACAGGCATGGGGGTGAGTGAGGTTCTCCTTGGATGAGTACTTTGAGAGATTGTTCTCAGGACGCTGAAAGCCACCATCATTTCAAGGCCACTGGGAGGCCAAGTGGAGAAGGTCTTTGGGTGGGCCTGTTACCTTGTGCTGCCCCCAAGCCTCCTTCAGCCAGGCTGAGGCAGCACAGTGGGCCCCTACAGTTGAATTCAGTTTAAGAACAAACTTATATTTGAATGGCTAAAAAATGTCATCACCTAAAAGACAATAGGAGGCTTTGTTCCAGGCAGAGAGAAAATAAGAGAGCATTCAGCCCTCCCAAATCTTTCTGCTGAGACGAGTGGAGTCTGTTTTCAAGCCGAAAGCTGTTTGAAGTGTGTTTATATGCCTACACAGTGCTGAACTGTGTGTTGGAGTTAAAGCTGGCAAGTGAGAATATTTACGTCACCCCGATATCATGAGGCTGTCCATCATGTAATAGCAGGATGATTCAAGATGTACGCATTGCATAGTCTTCCTTACATGGAGAGCTGAACTAAGACAACCCCATGGGTTTCCCAAGGATAGCAAGGTGTGGAGAGCTTTTACCTGGTTCTGAACTTGGAGAGTCTTCTAACCCCACTGGAAGTCCAAAGAAGGGAAATGACTCTTTCAGTTACAGGAGAGTCCAGCAAACCCAACCCTGAAGCCCCTTCCAGGTGCTAGCCTGTGATCCCCAAGTCACCACTACAAATCAACATGAAAGTACACCAAGCCACGCTGAGTAAGACCACCAAGATAGGTCTACGTGGATTTCCATCCCATGGTGCTGCACTTCCCTCGGGCCATTAGCTCCTCTCCTGGGCGAAGCTAAACTCCCCAAAGGGCAGCATTGATGGGGGGGATCCTCACTTGATGGAACAGCCCCTCTAGGCAGTCACACAGAGAAGAGGTAGATTTGAGCCACCTCTGATGCTTTTCCTGAACTGGACATGAGTAACAACTCACAAGTAACTCAGATTCTCTTTCCCACCCCTGGGAAATCAAAAGAGTTTTGAAGAAGACTGGTCTTCATTTTCTTAAAGATATACTGTTTATTGAATGAATGAGTATAGGAATGAACAAATGCCTCAGAGAACGAATGAAACAAACTTCAAAGAAAATAGTCTTGGGATTAAATGAGAAACCACGAGGAACACTCTTTTTGTGGCATCCCAAACTTGCCACCTTCCAAAACACAGTTTGCCCAGCCCACTCATGAAGTAATAAACCACATGTGAGGCAGGTAAGAGATCTGGAAGAAGCTTTCCTCACCTTGTCCGGTCCCTACCATGTGCTGGGCACTGCCCTATCAACCTACATGTGTTTTCTCATGGATTTAATCCTCCAGAAATCCTTGAGATGGGTGTCGTTCCTCTCATTCATCAGATGAGCAGACTAACATTCAGAGAGTGTGAGTAACTTTCCCAAAGTCACCTAGTTTGGTCAGGGGTAGAGCAAGGGGTCAAAAAGCTCACACACAGCCCACTGCTCTGGCCAATGGGGAACCTCAGAGAACAGACCTCTAAAATGTACTGTTATCACCAACACAACAAAGGTATAGTTGAAGAAATGAAAAACACTTTTGGTAGGATGCTGACATCTCTCTAAATCCAGTAATAGGAAAAACATCCTTAATTGATTTTGTTGTTGATCATAATGGGCTTTGGAGAGAACTAGATGGGGGTGGGAAGCATAAGCCAAGATTTATGTGAGTACCACTGAGGATCAGAGAGTTTATAATGCCAGCAATCAGTTCTATTTTACCTGGAAATAGATTTTTTCTTTTTAAGACTTATTATAAAATATTTCAGGCATGTTGTGCTAGGTGGACCTGTAAGATGTCCCCATTGTTCCTCACCTCCCGAGTGTGGGCTAGACCTAGTGACCGGCTTCTGATGAATAGAATACAGCACAAATGATAGGATATCTCTTTCATAAGTACCTTGTAAAAGACTGTGACCCCATCCTCCTCTTTGTCTCTCAGAGTCTTCACTCTGATAAATCTGGCTGCCATGTTGTAAGCTGCCCTATGGAGTGGGCCACACAGCAAGGAACCGAGGCTGGCCTTTGGGCAACAGCCAGTGAGGAATTGAGGCCCTTGGTCCAACAGCTCATGAGAATCCAAATCCTGCCAATAACCACATGAGTGAGCTTGGAAGTGAACTTCCCGAGGCCCTCCAACAGCCACACAAGTGAATCCATGCCCAGTTGAGCCCTGAGATGACAACATCCTCAGCCAAACACTTTGATACAGTGAAGAGGGAGCCCAGCTAAGCTGTGCCCAGATTCC
The DNA here is from genome assembly GCA_002007465.1 of Ailurus styani. Classification (NCBI taxonomy): domain Eukaryota; kingdom Metazoa; phylum Chordata; class Mammalia; order Carnivora; family Ailuridae; genus Ailurus; species Ailurus styani. The sequence goes on from LNAC01000333.1 coordinate 642,090, forward strand.
TGAGTCACAGACACTGTGAGATCATCAAGGGGTATTGTTTTCAGCCACTAAATGCTGAGGTGACTTGTTACGCAGCAAGAGATAACTGAAACAAAAAGGCACAAAGCATAATACGATGGATACGTGTGTACTGCCCATGCAGCTTAAGAAAAGAATCACAAACCCACTCAAAGCCCTTCTTGTTTTCCACCTATCACATGGCCCTTCTTGCTCCTCTGATGTAACCAGTCTCTCAAAAGAGCCTCTGGAATACAAGTCTTTACTATACCAATGCATTCATACGTGTATACATATTTGGTTAAACCACATGAAATTGCCCATATTCAGCCATTTTTTATCTACAAAAATAGCTCTTTTATGGGATTCAACCTAGTAAGTCTTCACACAACAGCTACAGCTCTTTATTTATAATGATAATGCTACTGATGGTAACATTGTCTAAACTTAATGCCTTGCCTGGCTATGTGAGGCTCACAGCTGTAAGGCTTTGGGAAAACTCCTTCACTTCTCTCATTTCCTCATCTGTAAATGGGAGACAATTGATAATACCTACTTTGTGCAGCTAGATGAAGACTTAATATGATGGTGTGCACACAGCCAGGTACATGGTGAGGACCTAATAAACAGGAGCCCGTTGCTACTATTGCTTCTCTGGTCGTCTTTGTGAGAGGTTTAAACTTGACATTGGCCCTCAGCCACACAGAAGGTCTACAGAGGAAGCCTTTGACGTGTGGCCATTTGCAGGGCCGGCGTGACCTTCACTCTGCTTGGGGACCGCTTATTCCAGTGTCCCCTCATTGCCTTCCCCAGCCTGATTGATAGTTTGACCAGAAATCCCAAAAGAACCCCTTCTCTTTCCTCAGATGAGACTTCTAAACCAGCCCCTACAGAGCAGACTCAAAAAGCTCTAAATCCTAGGACCAACCTCTCTCTCCTGCAGTCCAGATGTTTCTGTTACTCCAAGCCCCAACCTAGGAAGTATTTCAAAAGAAGAAAAAGTGAAAATAAAATCCAGGCTTGATTCTCCTTCAGAGCCTACCTCAAAACCCCTTAAAATGCAGTCTGGGACTGAAGGCCAGGTTCAACAGAATGTGTATTTTATCCAAACCCGTCTGCTCTTCTCTCTTGCCAGCAACACATTTTAAAAAATCTAATCTCTGTTTTCTTTACATGAATCTAGACCAAATGTGATTTCTCCCCTGCATGCGAAAATAAATTATTTCAAATGTAATTTTCTCTTCCGGTTTGCTCCTGCTCCTCCAGACACCCCTGAAGGACATCACTCCAGAGGCAAGGTCACAGCTACTGCAGCACCAGCAGGAACTCCCAGGCCCCCAAGGTCCCCTGGGGGGTGGATGGAAGATGGTGTCTGAACTCCCTCAGGGCAGCGGACTTAAGAGTTAATCTCAAGAGGAGAGGTGGACAGCACTCTGAGCTCTTATCCTGACATGTTCCATCTGTGCTCAGGGGGAGCTACTGAGAGTCAGAGTCTCTGGCACGTCTTTTGGACCAACGCCCCTCAAAGTGTGGCCCCCGGAGCAGCCAACTGACATCACCCAGGAGCTTGTCAGAAATGTCCATGCTCAGGGGCAGCCGGGTGGCCCAGTCAGTTAAGTGTCTGGCTCTTGATTTTAGTTCAGGTCGTGATCTCGAGGTCATAAGGTTGAGTGCTGCATTGGGCTCTGTGCTGGGCATAGAGGCTGCTAAGGATTCTCTCTCTCCCTCTGCCCCTTCCCCCCGCCAAAAAATAGAAATGTCAATTTTCAGGTCCCATTCCACACGCACTAAATCTAAATCTCCTAGGATGGGGCCCAGCCAGCAGGGCCACCAAGCTTTCCAGGTGATTCTACGCATGCCCCAACGTGAGAAGCCTTGTCTTAGGTGGTCAGGAACACACAATGGAGACCAACGGCCTTTGAGATCCAACTGGTCACTGCTGTCTAGTGAGAGGACAGATGAACTACTGAATATAGAACAAACCCAAACCAAGGTCTGAAAGGTAACAATCCACGGCCAGCCCCTCCCACTTCACGCAGAGCCCTCACGTAGCCCTCCGCAGCATCAACACAATGAATGCCCTCAGAGGTCGGGTCTTCTGACTGGAAGAGGTTTGATGGTCACCACAGGTGTAAACATGGCCACTGACCCTTTAAAAAGAGCTGCTCCTCACAGTACTACAAATGGAAACACGGGTCTTCCACTTAGGCTGCAAATTCTTAGGGACAAACACAACTAAGAGTCCAGACAGCAGACAGCACTTCATTTCACCGTATCCCAGTCAGCGGGCAATGGCTCCTACCAGAATGGTCCTGTTGGGTTGACCGTGCTGTAGATTCTAGTTCTGCACAACAGAGGGCTTCCACTGTCCAGGGCTGAGACAGGGTGGGTGCTGCCCTTGTCTGCCTGTTATTGGCAAATGGGGCCTAACATGTCATCTTCCATTCACCTTGTCATCTGCGCCCATTGTCACGACTGCAGTCTCTCCACAGCCCTGGCCTGTGTCTGGGAATACGGAACATCCACAAGCTCTTTATATAGTGTTCTGAGAAAGGCAGTGGAGAAACTCAGGGACAGAGGCTTGGACTAAGGAACGACACTGATACCCCACAGCTGTCCTTGTAGGCGCCAGAAGGGTCCAAAGCAGCCCAGCAAATTCTACAGGGAGGCTCCTGAGTCTACCATTCCCCTGAATCCAAAACATCTCTCCTACAATAGCAAAATGGTGAAGGAGACAAATATGGAGACACGACAAGCTGGCTTAACGGCCTAGGAAAAGTACTCTCTTTCCTCAGCAGTGGGGGAGAGGTCCGCGAAGCTCCCATGAGCCACCCGGCTCACAATCACAATGGCCAGACTAAAGGACCAAATCAAAGCTCTCAAGCTCCCCCCGCTGCTCTTGGATTTCTCGACCCCTCCTAGAGGGACAGACAGACGATCTAGCGCGTGACACCGTGATACTTGCTTTGGGAGCCAGGCCGTCTTCTCTCTCCTACTCCAGTAGGCCCGGGGCACGTATCTGTTAACGGACCATGAGGCCTGAGACATCAGTCACCCCTCGGGCCCCCCAAAATAGCCACGTGGGCTGGCCAGGGCACGAGAAAGGAGGCCAGGAGGCAGAAAGGGGAGGACTCAGAGGAGGTTCAAGGTCAGGAAAAGCTGTTTTTTTTTTTCCACTAATAAATCAGATTACTCCAGCTCATTCCTGTTGCTCTTGGCTGGCAGGACTAAAAAAGAAGTCTGAGTCACCAACGCTACTCATGACAAGTGCTTCCTGTGTGGGATTTGGGCATTTCTCTTTTGTTTTCTTGGCAGAAGCAAGAAAGAGACATGAAGGGGTGGAAGTAAGAAGTGAGGAAAGAGTTAATCTGCTGTGTTACCAGGCCCTTAATCCCAAGCCCCTTCACGCTGGCTGTTGATAGACTAGTAAGTCCAGTAATGATACCTCTGAACCACCAGGATGAAGAGCCCACGGGGCTCTTAACTGTCTCCTCGCCGGGAGGGCAGGGCCCTGCCGTGTTCCTATGCTCACCGGTCCTGCCTCAGGCCTTGTTCGGCCCCATCTTCTAAAGGCAAGGCCTTCTGTCTTTCCCGACTTCTCTGGGGAAGCTGTCTAGGCTTCCCCCCTTTTAGTTACAGGCGGGGCCTTAGCAGAGGGAGAGTAGAGCCCGACAGAAAACAACTGACAGAGTGGTTTGCCCAGGCCTGGGGCCTAGGGAGCTTCCCGGGACGTGGGACTCTCTGTGCTGTAACCGGGACAGTCCCGGGCAAACCTGACGTGGTCGTCCTAGAGCCGACGGCTGTGAGAACTTGGGCGAAGTCCGGAAGGCAGTCTTATTCTTGGTCTATGTTCTAGAAACAGCGCTTCTCAAACAGTGATGTGCACACAAGTCACTGGGAGGCTGTGCTGAAGTGCAGATCCCGGTCAGGAGGTCTGGGGTTGGGCCCCGAGATCCTGCATTTCGAAGGAGCTCCCGCATGGTAGCGATGCGTTGGGTACAAAGGATCTAGGCTCACGCCCTGTTTCAGGGAGTCACAAACCCTATCAGAGCATCCTCCTACCTTCCGATTCCTCTTATGTGCTTCAGCCCAGGGGGACAAATAAGTCCTACTGGCTCGGCATGGCCCATAAAGAACGGGTTACCGCCGGCCACAGAGTCTGCTAGAAATACTTCTGGCCAAGAAATCAAAACTACTCGGGTGGCCCTCACAGTTGTGCCAGAGTTCCCTCCCCAACCCTGTCCTTTGCAGTCTTCCCTTTCAAAGCCTTGAAATGTAAAATACTCTCTCACAGTCTACAGCTAGGGGCAGTCCTGGGACACAGCTCTGGCTGATGAAACAGGAGCAGAGATCTTCTGGAAGGTGGAGACGGAGGTCTGGGAAAGGTTAGCTTTCATGATAAAAAGGGAACGAATGTGACTGAGGTCCCCCCTCCCCAATTTCTTTCTTCTAGAACACAGATGTGATGTTTGAGTAATAGCAGCCACCCTGCGACCATGAGGAAAAGGCCAAGAGAATTTCTGAGATGCTAAACCCAGCATTGTTGAGTCGTAAAACCAATCTCTGCAGCCACCTACCTCCAGATGACATTTGGCTACGTGAGAAAAAAAAACTCCATTTTGTTTAATCCCCCTGAGAGCTCAGCCTTTCTATTCCTTGAGGTGTGATGCATCCTAACTGACATAACTGGCCTTCCAAGCCAAATACTATGCCCAGCAGATAAGGTGGCTGTGTACAGCCATGCAGACTGTGTACTCCAGGGGGCATCAATCCTTCAGAGTTGTGCAGTGTACAACCTGCATTACCATCCACGGTAGCCATGGATGTAGTATGGTACATGGTGTTCAGAGCCAGACCTTGGCAGAAACCCAGTTCTACTACTTACTTTCCTAATCAGCCTTGGACCATCCCTGGAACCTCTCTGTGCCTCAGTTTCCTCTTTAAAGAGGAAGAACTACAGCTCCTTGGGGAGATTCTTGTAAAAACTAAAGATATGTGTGAAACACCTGGCATGTAGCAGATACGCTATAAATAGCAGATACTGTTACAGAAAATGCCATATGACATGTGCTGGCATCTGCTGGGAGCACCCCATGTTGAGGGACCATAGTGATTCTGAGGATCTCCTCCTCCCACAGTGGTCGTGCGTCAGGCCCAGACTACTGCCAGGGACATCTGCGGAGGGGTACGGGGAAGGGAGGGATGTCAACGTCAGGGAGGCACGCCGAGAGGTCACCACACTCCACAGGACTGCCCGCACGGGTGTGTGTGTTGTGCACTGCCACAACGGGGCAAAGAGCTACATCCGTGGTGCACCTGCCCCCACCACAGTGAAGCTGGGACTCTGGCAACATCCTGGGGGAAGCGCCTCACCACCACACCAGGGAGCTGGAATAGATGCCATGGAAACAGGCCATCCTCCTTGTTCCAAGAGGCAGACCAGACAGCTCTGGCCATTCCCAGTAGTAGCTGTGGAAGCCGAGAGCCCTGGGGAAGGAGACCGCCTCCCAGAGCCGCGCCATGCGGCCTGTGCCAGTCAAAAGGGGAGAAGGAGTCTGGCTTCTGTGGCTCGGTGGGAGCACCAGGCTTTGAGTGACGAGTTCAATGCCGCCCCGGAATGCCTTCTCCGGGGTGGGTTCCTTCTCCCTGTGAATATTTCTCACTGAGCTCCTACTGCGTGCCAAGCACAGATAAACCAGGCCCTGCTGGTACAGCACAGTAAGAGAAACAAAGATCTCTGTCCTCACAGAGCGTACCCTAGTCCGGGAGACAGACCCTAACGCTGTGTAAGATACAGCAGCTGTTAGCTGGTGATAAACGTGACAGGGGAAAAAGGAAGCGAGGAAGGGGGTTCGGAGAACCTAGAGGGTGCTCAGGAAAGGAGAACCTAGAGAGTGCCTCACGAGGAAGGTGAGCGGTGAAGGAGACGAGGGGGGAGCCCTTCAAACGTCTAGTACCAGAGTGCTCCGGGCAGAGGAGCGGCCCAGGCGGAAGGCCGGACTTGCACAGGCTTGCTGTGTCCTGGGAGCAGCCAGAGGCCCGTGGCTGGAGCAGGAGGGAGTTGAGGGGGAGGTGGAAGGGGAGGAGGTGAAGAGCAGTCGGGGCCAGATCCCCCAGGGCCTTGTGGGCCACCCCAAAGTGAAGGCTTTGGCTTTTGCCGGCGGGGGGAGGGGGTGAGACAGGTGACCTCTGGACAGCTTTCAGCAGAGGAAGAACATGACTGGACCTCTTTGGAAAGGACTCTTCCAGCACCTGGGGGCGGAATGGACTAGAGAAGCGCAAAGATGGAGGTGGAAAACCACGGAGAGGCTCTTGTGGTAATCCATGGGACCAGATGGTGGCGACCGACACGGCCTCCCCTCGCTGAGCTCCAGATCTCCGGGGTGTTGGGTGGCATCCGACCAGACCACCTCGGCCCCTCTAGGCTGCACCCACCTGGCTCCGTCTGAGCAGATGGGCTCCAGACGTGGGTGTCCAACGGCCACGCCATGGCTAAGTGACAGCAGAAGCCCGGTGCCCCGGACCACATCCTGCCTTTGACCGCTCATTGCTTTCACACCAAGGAGCCACAAGAGGCCAACCCAAGCACTGAGCAGCCTGATCTTTAACCAGAACCTTGACAAGCACGCAAACAACAAAACCTTTGTCTCCCTGGGACCCTGAGAGGGGATGAGAGTCCAAGGAAGGTTTACAATGCTCGAAAAGGAAGAGTTAAGTGTGTGGTGTGGTCAGGCCCAAGCTCAGAATGTCTTACGAGGGGAAATCCTGTCTGCTGCTCTAGCTGGGCCGTGTGTGCCGGCGCGTACGTGTGCACAAATGCACGCAGGAGATGGCCAGGCAACTAGGGAAAATTGTTGTCTTTGGGTGCTTGGGGTGTCAAGAAAGCACCTCCATACCTTCTTCTTTACGTTTTTATCCTCTTAAGAAAAATCATAGGTCTGTGGTTAGCAGCTCAAACGCCTGGCATCAAAACTTCAGTCTCTCATTAGCAATAAATGAATTCAATGTACTCCAAACCCTTCGGGGTCTCTATCAAACACCCCTTCCGGACTCAAGGGGCCTTGTTCAAGTCCCCTCCTCCAGCCTGGAGATGCGGCCGATTCAAACACACTTGTTCCGGGGGTATAGCTCAGTGGAAGAGCATTTGACTGCAAACACACTTGTTCCTTTTCGGGGTTTAAGGGTTTTGCAGATTCTTCCTCTCCCCGCCCGTCCCACCCCGGCAACCCCCCAGCTGTTTTCCCGCGGTGCTGACATCAGCTGTCCCTCCACCTCTGAGCAAACGCTGCCGAGCCTCCTCCAGGAGAATCAGTGATGGCCATTTCCGAGAGGCCTTCCGGCAGCCGCGGCCACCCAAGCCCCCCCCTCACTTCCGCTGCACAGGACCGAGCCGTTGGGCAACGCGCGCTCACACACTCGCTGCAGCGCAGAGCCCGCTGCAAAGCCTCTGAGTGCTGGG
>LNAC01000333.1:656603-672684 GCA_002007465.1 Ailurus styani
ACCCCCCCCCCCCCCCCCCGCCGCGCTGTTTTAAAGGCCGAGACACCCCTCCGGGCTTGTTTTTCCATGTTGCCTCTTCTCGCCCTTTCCCAGGGAAGGTGGGATTATAAACCACCGGACAGAGGTGTTTTCCACCCCTGGTATTTCCCTCTTTAAGACGCGTTCTACGGAAAGGAGACCCTTGAAAGATCCCGAAAGGATTCGCGTGCGTGCGAGGTGTGACTAACCGCATCATCGGAACTGGAAGAGCTCCCACTGACTGAGTGGTTGTTATGTGCCAGCTCCCTGGCTTCAGTAGGTCACCTGAGTCAACTCACGTCACCCTCTCCACACTGCTAAGAGGCAGGCACTGCCACCATCCCCATTTCACAGATGGAGAATCGAGGCACAGAGAAGTCAAGCGGCCCGCCTGGAATTAAGCGGCGCGGTTGGGGTTCAAATGCAGACGCCCTGGCTTCGGGGTGAGGTGCAAAGGGGACGACGTTCTGTAACATGTCAGGGGACCGCACAAGGCTCTGCTACGAGATGCATAAAATGCTCTCGTGGACAAAGCTCTCCCCCTCTTCCCCCAGAAGACGGGTTCATCGGTCTTTGCCTTCCATTTCCTCAGACGGTCACAGGAAGGTGAAGGGCTTAGCACCTCGGTAGAGGTGGGGGCCACGGTAGAGCCTCTAGGGAAATGCATGGGGTTTTGCCCTTAACCAAGGTCAGAGGAAGTGAGATCAATTTTCCAAAGCGCTTCAGAGAGTTGACGGTTCATCGAGAGCTAGGTTGTGGATTTCCTCACTTCTGTTCCCTTCTACCCACCCTCCCTCCAGAACCCAGATCAGATGCTGGGTGCTCTCGGTCTGGTCAGTTTCTCTCTCCCTCCACCCGACCGAAGTCGAAGTGGCCGGCCGTGGAGCCCCAGGGCTCACAGCTAACTGCGCTAGTGTGTCTCTCGCACGATCGCGCCTGCCTTTTCCTGGTGACGCATCTCTTCGTGCTGAAAACCCCAGCCCCGGGCCCAAATTCATCAAGAAACTCGGCAATAGCCCCAGGCCACGGAACTGGTTTCCTCTTGTGACTCCAAAGGGAGCGTGTGGGGTCTCCCCGGCCCAGAAGCTGCCGTTCTAGAGAGGCCAAGCAGACAAGCAGCCATGCCACGTGAAATGAAGTGGACAAATTACAGGGTGTGCCACGGAGCGCTAGGGGCCACGGAGAATAAAGCAGGCAAGGGGGACAGAGCCGGTGAGTGGTTGTGTCCCATTTTGAAGAACGTGGTTGGGAAGGGCCTCGCTGAAAGGCAAGACATGAGGAGACCCACCGAGGCATCAGAGCCAAGTGAAAAGTAGGGGGATGGTGTTCCAGGCAGAGGGAACTGCAAGGGCAAAGGCCCTGAGGCAGGACCTTGTGTATTGCACATGCTTGAGGAATAACAAGGAGGCAGGGCAGTCGGGGTGTGAGGAAGAGCAGCAGCACAACCCGGGAGGGGTGCGGCGAGAGGGCAGGTGCTGAGCCCAGAGGCATCAGTAAGGTATGGCAAAACGAGATGCGGGGAGGCAGGGCAGTGGCTGGAGGGGGAGTCCCTGTACAGACGACCCGAACAGCGAATGCACTCCCAGGAGAAAAAGAGAAGTGGGCATGCCCAAGAGCAAGGCCAAGCCTTTGGCCTGTGTGACGCTAAGCAGTCATGGAAATGCACGCCTGGGCTCAGAGAGACTGGCCTGCCCGCTTGCTGGAGGGGTTGCCAAGGGGCTGGTAAGAGGTTGGCCCGAAATGCCCCCGGTCGGAGTCCCTCCCCGCTCTGCGCACGCCCTGCTCCTTCCCGCTCCGCGCACCTGCGACAGCCTGCCCGAGGGCTTTCTCTGACCTTGGGAGCTCCGAAGGGCCAGGGCGTCCGTGCCTCCTCCCCCACGGAGTGGCAAGAACCGTGGGTGCTCTCTGCCTGCCTTCCGCCCCCCTGGCCGGGAAGCCGCACACTCTCTCCCGGGGCCCGCGGGCAGTCTGCTCATCGCCACGCCTGCACTGCCCTGCCTCACCCCTGCAGGCCCCGACCCCGGGGTCCTGGCATCGCCTTCTAAATGCACGGCTCGCACTCCGTTGCTCGTCTCGTGTCTGCTTTTAGAGGCCGAGACACCCCGGCAAAGTCAGGAGAGGCTCTCCCCTTGCACAGGTCTTGTCTCCTACACTCGAGGAGCAGCGTGGCCACCCGGCTTAACGAGGGGGCCACTTTCTGCTCTAGCCTCCAGTGAGTCCCGGAACCTCGGCCGCCTGCCCGTGAGGACGCGGCACAGACTCCGGCCGGCAGGGGCAGCTCCCGGCCCTGGCCCTCCACCGCCCGCCTTGCCCTCCTCTCGGTGAAATGGGCGAAGGCCCCCGAGCCCCGGGCGCGCTTTGTCTCACGCAAGCCGGGGGCCTCCCCTCCTGCCGGCCGCGGGCTCTGCAGTCCCCCCTCCTGCGGACGTGCTGGGAACAGCTTCCCCTTTGTTCGGCCCCCTGATCCCCATCTGCTCAGCAACTGCCCAGATTCAGCGCCGGCGTCGCGTGCCTCCAGCCTCCCGTCGCGTCGCACATTGTCTCCCAGCCATCACTCCAATCCCCCCAGACAAAGGCCCTCAAATCTGAATAAACCCTCTGACATCAGCCTGGCGGGCCAGGACGCTGAGCAGGACAGTCCCCATGGCTGCCTCTTTGAAACCCTTTGGCTCTGCTGACCTTTGTGTCACCCCCGTCGCAATGCTCTCCTCTGTCCCCGCGGGGCCGGACGCTACGTTTCCCGGTAGACTGAGCTACTGTGCTGAGCCAACGGGACACCTCCATTTTCTGGTGACCCGAATCCGTCTCGTTTGTTTGTTTTGCTTCATCCTTTGACAGACGTTCGGTAGGGTCTGGTTTGTGAATTTGACTTCAGCATCGAGGTGGCGCCAGACAGGACCCCGTGGTGGCTTCTGCCTGGAGTGATCTAGAAAGCCGATCGGCTACAAACTCTTCAGCTACACCAGGGACTTCTAACTCGCCTGACCTTCCCCTCCTTAGGCAAAGAGAATCTGTCTTCTTCTAGAGGTAGATTTGCCCCAGTTCAGGCCTGTAATCACAAATACTTCATCATTCATTATGCTTGGAATCTCACTGAAAGATCAAGCCACCACCCCCTGGTGGCACTTGACAGAGCTCCGCTAGGGAGTCTGGCTGATGCCAAAGCCTAACAGAACAAGAGAACAGGCCTCATGTCTGCCAGAAACTTCACTTCTAGGTTGACGCCATGTGCCCGCCTGAAAGATGGAAGCCAAAGGCCCCATTTTTTTCTTCCTTCTTTTGGATGGGTCCTTGTCATGCTTGGACATGACAAGAGTCTTGGCTTTGCTTCCCACCTGGCAAGTCTTTGCTCCTATTTCAATAAATTTTATGACTCATGTTTCAGTTTATCTCCATAATTCTATCACCTCATGGAAAAACAAGATAAGAATTCCCCTAAACTTTCATTTCTGGAAAAATTAAGCTCACTACCCACCAAAGAAGCATGGCAGTATGGTCTTCCAGTGCCTTCTTAGAATGGAAAAATATTTTTGCAAAGAAAAGTTCTCAAAGGTTTCACGCAGTGAACAAGAACAAATTGTTGATTTGTTTCCAACATGTCAGACAGTGGCTAGGTGTGTAACGTAATGAGACCAATCTTTGCCTCACAGGAACATATTTTTAGATTTTCTTCAAGAAAAAGCAATTTACTGGGCTCTTTGAACCCTTCTAGAAGACACAGAAAGGAAACTGGTGGTGGCCGCAAATCACTCCAGTGGTAGAATAATAAATGGTCTAGGAATAAATCACAAATCCGGCTCTGCCTAAGACAGAACCAACTTTCTAGAACTTTTCCCCTTCTTTCTTGTTCTATAGTCTATGTGTGGGTCTCTGACAAGGTAGAGATAACCAGGCTTGCCCCAGTTCAAGCCTGTAATCACAAATACGTTACCCAGGGACGAGCCTGCTCTAACAAAGAACCAATGCTTTCAGAGCAAGTATCTGTCTGCAGGCAAACTTTTAAAGTTCCTCACTGATGACAAAGGTAAATGAATGAGGGGCGAGATGGGTCAAGGAGCTTAAGGGAGCAGAGGGATGAAATTAAATGGCCCCTTCTTTAACTTCAGAAAGAGGCAAGTCTCTGATTATTTCTGACATCACAGCATCTACTCAAGAGTCATCATTGAACAGCCTCCCGAGACTGAAATAGTCATTGTAGAGCATCAAAGCTACAAAGGACTTCAGAAATGATCTGGTAGCAGTTCCAGACCGGGGACGGCGCTGCCTCTTGAAGGGGACATGTTCTATTTCGGCACTATTAGGGGAAGACCCCTCTCACTGGTTTTAGTGGGCATAGCCGGAGATGCTCGATGACCTGGAATTCGCAGTTCATCTCACAGAAGTGACTGGCCTGCCCACACTGCCTATTCCACGCCAGCTGAAGCAACCCATGACCTTCATTTTATAGAAGAGGCGCGATCTCAAGAAATGAAGTTAAGTGGGGTGCCTAGGTGGCTCAGTCGGTTAAGCATCTGCCTTCAGCTCAGGTCATGATCCCAGGGTCCTGGGATCGAGTCCTACATCAGGCTCCCTGCTCAGCGGAGAGTCTGCTTCTCCCTCTCCTCCCTGCTTGTGCTCTCTCTCGCCATTTCTGTCGCTATCGGTCTGTCTCTCAAATAAATAAATAAAGTCTTTAAAAAAAAAAAAAAGGAATGAAGTTAAGCGCCCCAGGCCAGAGGCAATGATGGTGGTGGGTTGGAAAGCCAAGTTTTATACTATACTTCAGTAAATGAGATCATTACTTCTTTTTTTTAAGAACACTCTGAAATGTTGCCTTAGGATGGATTCCTCCCAAAGCAGACCCCGAGACCAAGAGTCAAGTGTAAGTGGTGTATCTGGGAATCACTGGAGCAGAGTGAGTAAATGCGACAGGGAAGGGAAGGCTGTCCTAAAGGGCAGGTTACCAAACAATTCCCACTATCGGTAACAGAATCGATTTTGTTGGGAGACTCTGGCGGATACTTTAAAACACAGCTCAGAGTAGTCCCAGCTGCGGGATGAGGAAGCTGGGGTACTGATCCTCCAACTTCATTCTTCACTGACTGAAGAATTCTCAGGCCAAGAAGTGTAGTTACTTGGAGCAGAGGTGACCATCAGCAGCATCTATCAGAGATACAAAGACCTACACCCAAGAGTGAATCCAGTCACTTATTTGGTTCATGAATCAAACAACCTGGGCTTGTAGAAACTGCCGGAAATTATTTTTAAATACTTGCCTTTATGTTTGGAACAGTTTATACCATTAAATTTTGGACCCCCAAAGCAGATTTGGCCCAGGGTCCCTGGTAAAGCCACAGGCCCTGGGGAGTCGCCATTTATGGGGCAGCCAGAACCATAACTGCACTCTTTCTTTCTCTCTTTGACGTGGCTGCTGCTTTCCCAGCCCCAGTCCCTAACCTTCAGAACAGGAGAGCCAAAGCAACACAAATTCCACCAAAGGCCACAAAGGTCTCTAACTACACTGATTTCTGAGGGTGTGTGCAGGGTGAGCAAAGGTAGCCATGGGCCCTGGGGGAGAAAAGCATGGCTAATAATAATAATAATAATAATAATAATAATAATAATAATAATTTTCTGCTCATGAAATCAAGTCGTGTTCCCCATCCTATGGATTCCTCCCCAAAGGCCCATCAGCTGCCAAGGCATCAGGAGCGTGACCTGGGAAAAGTGTGTTAACGTGGGGCCAGATGCACACACGCAGAATGACCTTTCAGACTACAGACTCTGAAGAAGCTTTCCTTCCTCTGAGTAGGTGAGAGAAACCATCATCAAAAGAAGAAAATGGTGACATAGCACACTGACAGACTCCCTTAATGTGGCTTTGGAATTCATTCTCTTAAGTGCTGACAAGATTTTTGCTCAGAGCAAATGCATATTAGTGGAAAGAGAAAGGAAAGCAACAATTGACTGGACCACGGTTAGACACTTTTGTATTTACGGCATTTCATCTTCAAAACAGCCCTGGAATAGGCTCTCCATTACTTTCGGCTCCATTGAATGGACCACAGAACAAGACTTAGAGAGGCTGCAGGGCCTGCCCAAGGTCACAGAAGCCAAGGGGCTGTGTCAGTGACCCTCAGGCCCGCCCGCCTACCTACAGGGTCAGTACTTTGTGTTCAATACTTGGAAGTGATGAGTCCCAGATTGCTTTAAACATATTTCTTTTAAAACCCATAATTAAAAAAAAAAACCAGCAGCCTCATAAAGAAAGGTTGTTGAAAAATATGTAAAGGACTTAGAGTAATAAACTGTCTAACCACACAGAGTCACGCACTGGAGAAGATCCCATATAAAGCCGCTGCCGATGACCTTCGCTTCTGCAAATGCTTTGACCTGCCCCCGTTCCTTTGATGGCAGACACCTGCCAACAACTTCACAGGCTGTTTGGGTGACGGTCGTCACTCATTATAAAAAATTCCAGAGGTCTCTGGCAGGCACGGCTCTGCAGGCCTGCCCCTCATGATCACGATAGATTCATCATCTCTCCATTACAGGTGCTGTGCCCAGCGAGGTTCCAAGGGTAGGTATTATTATTCCCATTTCACAGCTAAGGAAACGGAGTCTCAGTGTGGTTCCAACGAGTGCTGAAGTTGCCCACCAGTGAGTAGCAGGGACAGGATTTGATCCCAGCTGAGCAGTGTGCTTACCCTAGCCCCCAGCTCCAGCGCCAGCCCTTTGCTTGGGCTGGGCTCTTTCCGACAACGCTGACGTTTTCACTGAAGTCCCCAAATCTCACCCCGTCCCTGGAGACCGGCTCTAGAAGCTGCCTTGCCGTGCCGGCTCGAGCTCTCTGAAACCCCGGGGTGAGGCAGAGCAGTGGAAAGCAGGCTGCTGGTGCCAAGGGCTGCCCGCCCGCCTGCAGCACGGTGACCGCGTCCCCCCTCCTGCTAGTCAACTCCCCAGGGACCCTGTGTGTGCCGCCTGTCCCCGCAAGGGCAGAAACCACATCATTCATCTCCGTTTCCTAAGGCTGCAGCGCTGGCGGATCATCGGGGCTGAAGAAGTGTGCCTGGCTGGATGGATTAATTTACATAGAGATGGCTTCCGCTTTGTCCTAATTAAAGCCAGAGCAAAGAAGCCTTCCTGACCTCGAGGGCTGATTCATGCTACCAATTACGGAGACATTCGGAGCTGAATTCTTATATATTCACGACAGTTTTGAAAAGGCGATTGTTAGAGGTTTGGAAGGGAGTCTGGTTTTTGTTTCCCGGCATCGTATTTTGGGAGACCCCCCTGCAACTCCCCACGCGCCCTAAAAGAGGCGGACAGCCCGTGCGGGGCGTGCACGGTGTGGTGTGTGGTGTGCGTGCCCGTGTGTGGAACTGCAAAGGACGCCCGGGGGCTCATCAGCAAATAGTTCCGGGGTGCATTCTGGAAGCCCGCTCCTGATGACACAGGGATGAACACAAACGAATCAGGTCCCGGCTCCGTGGGACTCCCTGTCCGGGAGGAGAGACACGAATTGGTTCAACCACCACACTGCAAACGTAGAAGCGCGAAGGGCCGAGAGCACGGCGAGGAGGAGAAAGCGGGTCTCTAAAACCGGGATCTCACCAGCGAGGGATGGGGCAGAACACCCGTCCCCGGGGAAGCCCGAGGAGTCATCGGAGGGCACTGGTCGGCTCTGGTGGGGCGGACAGTAGGCCGTGTGGTTGGAGCAGAGCACAGAGAACAGGTGCGGGCGGCAGGGGGGACGACGGAGTGGGCCCACGCACAGTGCCTCCGGGGCCAAGCTCCGGACTGCAGGCTGAGATGGGTGGGTAACATCCCCATTTCACAGATGAGGAAAGAGAGGCACAGAGAGGTCAAGTGGCCCGCCTGAAGTTAAGCGGTGGGGTTGGGATTCAAACTCGGACGGTCTGGCTTCAGAGTGAGGTGTGAAGGGGCCGAGGCTCTGTAACACGTCAGGGGACCTCACAAAGGCTTTGCTACCAGAGTGTAAAATTGGTTGGACTTGATTGGTCTAAGCCAATTATTAGCCATGGAAAGGGCTGAAGCTGTGGTGCGAAAGGGGAGGGCGTGATGTGTGGGGAGAGGGGGGGGGACTGTGACTGGAGGGTGGAGAAAAGGAGGGAAATGGGGCAAGAGAGCCAGAGAGCCCGGGTGGGACCCCAGTAGCGGAGGTCAGGGCCAAGGAGATGAAATGAATGACCCTGGTGAGAGAGTGGCTGGGGTGAGGAAGAGGGAGCCCCTGATCTCACTGGGAACTTCTGGAGGGGAGGGGAGCTCAGGGGGCCTGGGCCAAGGGTGTGGGCCTGGCTTCACGGACAGGAAGTGTGGAGTTTCTTGAGGAGGAGAAAGTGGCCTGGGGGGTGGGGTGGGTGGCAGGGATCAAGGGGACAGGAAGGGGGAGCCAGGCTGGTGTGGAGGATTCACAAAGGGGGGGAGACAGGAAATCAGAGCTGCTGGAGGGACTGGGGATCTCAAACTGTGGTCCTAGCCCCCCCCCCACCAGGGAACTCATTAGAAACTGCAGATTCTCAAATGCAGTATTATATAGGCAAAATCTGCCCAGAGAGTAGAACTTAAATGTCTTCACAATAGGAAAAAAGGTAAATATGTGAGACGATGGACTCATTTACTCAGGGGTAGAAATCTTTTCACAATGCACAGGGCTATCAAATCATCACGGTGTGCACTTTAAATACATGACAATTTTGTCAATTATACCTCAACAAAGCTGAAAGCAAAGAATGAACGAGCGCAACTTCTCCAGCCTTGCCTGGACCATACTCTGAGGAGCGAGGGTCCGAGGGGTCAAGGGACTATTCATCTTGTTGGCGACAGAGGAGCGCTCGACAGAAGGCCAGAACATTAGCTCTCCAGAAACCTGAAAAATGTCATGCTCCTTAACCGAACTTCTTCCAGAGAAAGCCCAGTATAGGCTCCTCACTCAGCAGGGCTGCAAACCTAGTGAGCAGCTAACAACCAAGCACCCCATCCAACAGCCTGGCTGGGAGGAGAGGGGAGAGCTCAATCCAGACACCACTGAGCACATTCGGCGAAACTCACTTTCAAGTTCTCCCCGAGCTGTTTTTAAATCCTAGCTCCTTTGGGGCGCCTGGGGGGCTCAGCTGGCTGAGCATCCAACTCTTGATTTCAGCTCAGGTCGTGATCTAGCAGTCACGGGATCGAGCCCGCCTTGGGCTCCATGCTCAGCATGGGGTCTGCTTGGGACTCTCTCTCGCCCTCTGCCTCGGCGCCTCCCTCTGCTCACACTCTGAATCAATCAATCAAACCTTTTTTCAAAATTTTTAGTCATTAGCTCCTTTAAGAGGGGAGCTTTAGTACCCCAGGGTCAGAGTCACTGCACGGGAAGCATCTTTGTTCTTTCCTCTCTGTGTCCCGGAAATAGAGGGGAAACAAACAAACAACAAAAAAGTAAACAACAAAAGTAAACAGGATGCCGTTGGGCTTTAGCCGACTTCCTATCCTACGGACTCCGTACCAGCACCTCCCCGACGTGAAATCTCGGGCCAGCAGAAAACCGAGCAGCTTTCTTGCGGAATGAATCAAATCCTGATGAGAACACCCTCCTCCAGCTACTGAGCTGAGATTTCTTCTAAAGGCAAATGTGCAAAGTGGCAAGAATTGAATAAATAATTCAAAGACTTTGAGTTGGAGTCTGTGTGGACTCTGGGCAGCTCGGGCTCATTTCTGTTTTATGCTGCTTGTCTGGGCTGGGAATGTGGAGGGAGCAAATTTTCTCCCCTGGAAAACCAGCGCGTCAGCTCTCTCGGCCGGCTCGGCGGCATGAAAGGCAGTGCAGCGTTAGCCAAACCCGAGCCAAGTGAAGCTCACGCCCTCGTAGGCAGGGTCGAGCCAGGCACGGCAGGTGACACTTCCTCGCCCCCCCCACGGCTCGGCGTGTCTCTTGTGATCGCTCTTCCTGTGCGTGCCTGTGTTTCAGAGACGTGCAGCACACTGACTTCTCACCAGTGATTCTGAGCTCTCTGATACCTAATAAAAGCGTCCGTTTTCAGCTGAATCAGGCCTTCTGTTCCGAGCATTTTCCCTAGAAAATACGGCATCTTCTAATTAACTAACTCACCGAGCAGCAGGAAGGGATGATGTGGAAATTAGAGCATTTCGGCTTACCCTGTACCCTTCCTGACAAGCTGCCCAGAGTGGTTGACGGGCTTCAGAGAGACAAGCTGTCTTACCTTCCCGAAGAAACACGGGGGGGGGGGGGGGGGGGGGGGGGGGGGGGGGGGGGGGGGGGGGGGGGGGGGGGGGGGGGGGGGGGGGGGGGGGGGGGGGGGGGGGGAGGGAGAGATGGAAGGACACAGGGAAAGAGGGAGGGCGGAAGGAGGGAAGGAAAACCCTGCTAGTCCCAGTGTGGGTTCAGAAAGGAGGTCTGGTCCGGGTGGGGTGAGGCGGTGCGGTGGGCAGGGGAGGGGAGGGCCCGGTGGTGAGAGGTTCATGGCAAGGCAAGGGGGAGACACGGGGACAGGGAAAGGGGCAGAGGGAGAAGAGAATCCGGACGGAGCTAGAGGAGGCCTTTGGGAGACCTCCTTCCGCCCAGGCCCTTCCCCAGCAAGATGCCGACAAAGCCAAGGTCCTTGCTCTCCCGGCTCTAGAAACGGGTTCTCCTCGGTGTCCTGGGGAGGCTCTCGAGATTTCTCCGTCTACGGCCAGAAGACACGGTAAAAACGCGCAGAGCCGAAGACCACTGCTCGTACGGTAAATGGGGACTCCTCTCCCATAATTCCCTTACCCGGAGGGAACGGACACCAAGAACCACACTGGGCATGGAGAGGGCCTGGAAGCTGGAGAGCGTGGGCAAGTGCAAGCCGCCGGCGTCTCCCTCTTGGATTGTTGCAATGCCCGCGCAGCGACTAACATCGAGCCTGGGTCCTGGCCCCCCATGTCTAGTCTCCACGTGGCGCCACAAAGCCACCACTGGCCTCTCACACTCACAGGCAACACCCAAGCCCCTGAACGGCCTCTGAGGGCCCGTGATATGGGGTCCCCATAGCCCCTCGCTTTTCCTCTGTCTTCTGCAGCTGGGCCCTTATTCACTCTCTGAAGCCCCACCAGCCTCCTCGCTGCCCCTGGAACTGCCGAGCCCGTTCCCACCTCAGGGGCCTTTGCCCTGACTCTTGTGGCTGCTAGAATGTTCTTCCCCAGAGACCTCCTCTGAGAGGCCTCCTTTACCCCTCGCCACTACATTCTGTCCCCTCGCCCGGCTTCATCTGTCTCTGCCTGGCATCCCACCCGTCACTGTCTACTCTGTACTGTGTGTCTCTCCCACTAAAATGTCAACTACAGTGGGGCACAGGGACCGACGGCTGTGGTCACTGCCTCCTCTGCAGTGCCCACAACCACGCCTTACATGCAGCAGGCACTCAACAGATGTTGTTCCGTGTTTAATGACATGATCCTAGCAGAGAAGAAGAAGAAAGAGCCAGAAGGAGCTACCTTGAGAATGGCCATCTCACAGACAATATTCCCGCAGGGCCAGAGTCGGGAAAAGCGTGACCCTGGCAGGAGGTGTGGGCAGCTCGAGGTCTCAGTTCTGACGCCTCTAGGTACACACGGGCCAGCCTGCCACCCCCACCCACCCCGGGATCACTCAGCTGTCCATCTGGTGTTGGTTACCCTGTACTGTGCTTATGAAAAAGGAGGGTGGCCCAGGGCTGTCTAACTTTGAAGCCAGCGACCCTACCCTAAAGCCACACAAGCAGAGTGTTGGAAGGAGGGGTGAGTCCGTCGGCACCCTCAGAGAGAACTGCTCCCCCAGAAGAGTCAGAGACCAGCCATGAAGCTCCCCGTGGGCAAACCCGGCCCAGATGCCACAGATGCCAGCAAAGCCACCCACAACCGGGGGTTCTGTCACCACCTCTTCGGGCTCATGCGCCCCCCCCACTCCTCATGGGTACCCAGAAATCTGGGGGTCAGTCACGCTCTTTAGGTCAAAGTCTCTCCTTCGGTGGGTCTTAGCTACTGAAAGGCAGGGATGATGCAACCAAGACTGGATGGCACCGGAGACCAGTCTTCCCGGGAAGGAGGGAGGCTGGAGACACGCCGGCAGGGAGGGCAGGATCTGCCCCAGGTGAGAACCACGGCCTAGACAGAAACCACGGAAAACAAGAGGAAACAGCAGAACAAGTTGCCAGGCACCAATTAATTTGGGGGTGGGGTGGGAAAAGGAAAGAGAAGGAAGGAACGAAAATGGTGACACGAGAGCAGAGGCTTCAGCCAAGAATTCAAAGGCGAGTTTCACTGGCAGATAAGACCAGTGGGTTGAGTCTTCCCACCCAAGAACTCACCAAGCTTGTGGGTCCCTTTGAAGGCAGCAGTGAGTTTACGAGCGGCCGAAGGGGCAGAGAAGCCTCGTAAAATGGGAGTGTCCCGTGGCTCCGCACTTATCTTATCTCCCTTACTTTACAGATTCCGAGCAGTGAAAACTCCACATGTCACCCCTGAACGTTCCTTTCTTTCAACTTAAAGACTAACAAAACTTTGTGTCAACACAGAGGAGCCTGAAGTGATTAAAGCAGAAGGGAGCACTCCCTCTATTGTGTCTGCTTTTAATCCTCGGAGAATTTTTCTTCTAGACGCACAGCCAAACAGCTCGGGAGCTGTTTATGCTAGCTGCACACGGGTGTGGGCAGGGAAGGTAGCCGAGCTGCTCAGGGAAGGCCCCAGAACGGGGAAACAGAGGCAAACAGTACCCCGGGAAGCCTGGGGAAACCTTCCGTCTCCCCACCCCCGCCGGAGTCAAGAGCTGGCAGAATTCAAGGCTACTGGGCAGCGGGCGCTGGACGGCTCGCCCAGGGGCCTGAAAGGGCGCTTCCCCATTCAGGAGCCAGAGCAGCCCCTGCAAAGGGAAGTGCCGCCTTTATCACATGACAAAGGGCCCCGAGAGTGCCTCTGAGGCTCCCAGGTACTAAATAAAGGCAAACTAAATAAACAAAGAGAAAGTCTTGAGAAAATAAAAGTCTTCACACCTGGGTACCCTCTTTATTGCCGACTCCACTCTTTGCAATAACCCACCAAGCTCTGACCTTACGTCCGAAACAAGCCAAACCCAGTGAAGTGGTCAGAAAAGGCCAAACTGGACCTATGTTTCCAGCCTCCGACCCCCGAGGGGAATATAGCGGAAATGTCTGCCCGGCACTTAGACCGTCTTTGCAACTTATTTCATGATCCATGTTGTGACGGTCTCTGAAGCTTGGTTCCCTCGACTGTCGAGTTCATCCTCAGCGCTGTTTCTAAGTAAGGCTGGGGACTTCAGGATAATCATAACAACAGTTCAATGCGCTTTACGTAGATTAGCTCATTAAATCCAAAGCTGAAGTGGTTTTTTTTTATTACTTCTGTCAATTTCTCCTCCTCCCTGTCAATTCTCCCAAACTCAGAAACGTGGATACAAATAACAGCCAGTCACATATTTAGGTGATCTCTGCACTAGATTATGAAAACGGCCCCCATCACCCCCCTCCTGGTATCTCCACCCCTTGGCAATGAGACTTTGCCCTCCCTCCAGAGAGAGAGTCCAGTTACTTCCACGGCCTGGGATCTAGGCTTGCTCATGGGACTTGCTTTGGCCTCTACGCTGCAGCATTAAGTGGCCTTGTGTGAGTTCTACACCCGGGTCTTGTGCTCCTAACGCCCAGGCTCAGCGTTCCGTGACCACCGCGGGATCGGATCCTGGCTAGCATACAGCAGGGGGAGAGAGCCCCTCTAGAAGTAATCCCCCGGAAGAGGCCAACCCAGATCAGCCAGTGCCCAGCCGACCTGCCAGTTCACTGCACACACGAGCCAGAGCCCAGGCAAGATGGGAGCGGGGCGAGCTCAACCACAGACTAGATCCGTGCGTGCTGCTGTCAGCCCACTAAGTTCTGGGGCGGCTTGATCCCCGGCAAGGGTGTCCCATTCAGAGCACTGGCCGCTCCCTTTCACCCTGCGATTCTGCGAGAGGGGGTCAGCCTTTGCAGGGTTTCTGAAACTTATTCAACCACAAACCTACTCTCTCTTTCCCTTTTCTCTCCTCTCTGGGTGTGCACCCAGGCACATTCCAAGAAGCACACGCACACAGGGAAAGACCATTCCAGATCACACATCACAGGAGTAACTAGCATTTGTTCATTTGTAGGTTTTATGGAAAACAGCTGCTTTTCCTTCATGTCCACTTACGGTTTTCACTGCTGTTCTGAAAACAGTTACCTTAATGGGACCTGTAATAACCAGCATTACAATAACATATAAGGGCCGCGAGACCTCTCCAACGGTCCCCGCGGTTCCTTTGGTCCTACTGTGGGCTTGAAAAGGCTCAAATCAAGTCCAGGAACATAATAGTCCAGCCCCAGTAAACAGCAATCAGAGGCTCCCCCCAAAGAAACCCCTTCCACAAATACCAGTCAATGGCTGCAACACCTAGACCAAAACAAACTGGCTAGAAATTGGTTACGGATTCATTTTGAATCAAATCAATAGGTAACCAAGATTCCAAACAATGCCATTTGCTGCTTCACTAATACCACCACCATTCCCCCTCCATCCCTGCACAGAAAGCTCCCACACAAGCATTTTGAAGCATTTCTGGAAATTCATGTTTTACTTAATTCATCTGCTTCCAATAGCTCACTTTCCCTTTCAGTCCAACCATCCTCCTCAGGGTTCGGTGTCTCTACTTTGCCCCCTTCCTCTGGAGCAGGGGTCAGGTAGAGAGAAGACATTATTAATACTCTCAGCATGATGAACTTTCTGTTGATCAACATTGTGTAAAAGACCCAGGTGCAATTTTTCCAGCAGACACCACAAAAACAAATGACAACATATGTGATCAAAATCCTGTCTTTTTTTTTTTGTAAAGCATGTAAAAGGTTATTCCAACTTATACAGTGACATATGTCAATTATTTCTCAGTAAACCTGGGGGGGAAAAGGTTGCTCAAAAGTCATCCAGTCAGCATGAGGTACGACGTGTGTCAAAGCACACGCCCCACGGCCCAGGAGAGCTTGACAAGAGCTGTAAGTAAGGGTCCAAGGAGCATATTGAGACCCTTCCTCCCTGTGAGCTCACCTACCAACCTCAGCAGGGGGGGCTACGCCTTCCCACCCAATCACAGGCGAGTTTGGACTCACAGATATAGAAGGGATGATGGATGCAACCATCAGAGTAACCATGACTCAAGCAAGAATCTTCTGTGAGTGTTAAAACTAGGTGGGAAGTGTCTGCTAAGGAAGAAGATACTTACATAATATCAAATTTACATGTTCATTACAAAAGGAAAAAGGGTGACCACACAGAGACCACCTTAAGCAAGGGATCAAAGCTGACATCACCAAAAGGGGGGTGAATGGACATCCGTGCCTCCTGATAAGGCCTCCAGAGAAGGACAGCTCCTTATACTATACACTTAAATAGTATTCCAAGGAAACACATATCTGAACGAAAACATGAGGAACCATCAGAGAAACCGAAATTATGGGACATTCTATAACTGGCCAGCATTCTTCAAAAATATCAAGGTCATAAAAGACAAAGGAAACTTATAAAACTGTTCTGAATTAAGAGAAACTACAGAAACAAGACAGTTGAAAGCAGCGTGGGATTCAGGGCTAGCTTGTGAATCGTAAGAAAATCGTCACAAAGGGAATTATTGAGACAAAATTGGAATACGGACGATGGCTTAGAGGAAAGTATTAAATCATTATCACATTTCCTGAATCTGAAATCTGTAGCCACGTACGGGAATATTCTTATTCTTAGGAAACACAAAGGGTAGAAGGAGTTTGGTACCAATCGCTTACCTGCAAATTTGGAAAATATATATATATATATATATATATGAACACATGGGGGGTGTGTACACACATGTGCACCTGCACATGCATGTGGAGAAAGAGAAAAGACACAAAACAAATGAATGCAGGAGTTCTCTGTACCATTTGTGCCAGTGTCCTGTAAGTTTGGATCATTAAAAGGAAGACTGGGCGCCTGGGTGGCTCAGTGGGTTAAAGCCTCTGCTTTCGGCTCAGGTCATGATCTCAGCGTCCTGGGATCGAGGCCCGCA
>LNAC01000333.1:672800-695535 GCA_002007465.1 Ailurus styani
AAAAAAAAAAAAAAAAGGAAGACAGACAACCTCACTGACGCAGAGGCTCGCCCGTCGGGGGCCTGGCCAGGCCAGACCCAGAGAGAGGCTGACTGGGGAGCAGGCCCCTCTCCAGACACCTTCTGGAGCCCTGTCCACAGCCCCCCCCCAGAGAGGACCCCCCCCTCAGCTTCTTCTGAGATGGAGTTTTGCGACCACAGGCCCCTGGCACTCTGGGACAGTGTGTGTCTTGCAAATCAGGAAACTGAAACCACTCCAGGCCACAGTTCAAGTCTATTTGAACACTTTCTTCCTGTGGGTTTTCCACTGTGGTGGTTGGAGGGTATCTAGTTCCTTCGCTGGCCCCGTCGGGAGAGAGACGGGACTGTGCTTCTGCTGAGGCACGAGGGGGCCCGGGGAGCCGACAGGGACCCGGGCGGGAAGTCGCGGGTTCCGAGAGGATCCCTCGGGGAGTGGGACGCTACCCCGTCCCGACGGTCTTCTCCCTCTTGTGGAAAGACGTGCTGAGGCCCGCGCGTCCGGCCTGAGCGTCCGCACCGCGGGCCTTGCCCGGGACCGTCGGGCCTTCGGGTGCAGGGCAGGCTGGCGCGGAGCCCCGGAGCCCTCTGCTCTGCTCAGCGGCCCCGGGCTTGCAGGGGGGCTGCGGGGCGAGCACATGGCTTTCCCGAGCGCAGCTCCCGGGCCGGGAGCCGCCGGGTTCTCACGTGACTTGGAGAGGCTCGTTTTAAGGAAAGAAAGATGAGGGGACGGTGTCACCTGACGGCCAGTAGCCCAAGTCAGAAGTCAACACCCGGGCCCCAGAGCCAGCAAACAAACGCTTCTGGGAGAAAGCTCCCTGCTCCGGCCCGGAGTCGGGCCTGAGGAATTGCAGTCCGGGTTTTCCAGACGGCAGCCCCGGGGAAGGGAACTCGAGAAGCCCGGCCGCCCCCGGCGCAGCCCCAGAGCCGGGCCACCGAGGGGTCTGGGCCGCTGCTCAGGGGCTTCCAGCCAGAGCCGCCGCAGGCGGAGCGGTGGGCCTGGCACGGAGCCTCCCCCACCCCCGAAGAGGTTCCTTTCAGAGGCCACAGCGTCCGGAGAAAGCCAAGGTCAGGCCACNCCCCCCCCCCCCAGGCCCACACACCCAAGGGGACAAGAGGAGCCGCTGCGTTTCTCTGAGGCCACACAGGAGGCCTAACGCGAGGGCCTGCTCCCAACGCAGTGAAGCATCTGGAAGGAGGACCTTCAAATGCCACAGAGAAGAGCAGACGCCACCTTCCGAGTGGCCCCCGACACATCCGTCTCCCTCGTCCAAGCCCGGGCCTCACTCCGCGGCCCCCAGGGAGCAGAGGCCGAGCTGACCTGGCTTCGATGAAACCGGGTTACGGGCTGGGCACGCGGGCTGCTTCCTGTGCCAAACCAAAACGCAGCGGCGAAGCGATGACCCAGAGGACTAGAGCTACACCCGGATTCGTCAAGGTCATTCGGCAAAACGGAGTCCATTTCTTAATTTTCCACTTTGCTTCAGCCATGGCGGCCTGGCCTCAGCCAGCTGGAAGTTCAACATGAAGTACGAGCAAATCCAGATACGTTCCGTTTTACAAAGGAATGAATGAACGAAGGGATGAATCAAGCAAAGAAGCCAGCAAGAGCACCAGAGAAGCACTTCTGTCTTCCAGAGAAGCGCTTTTGGAAATACGGAATGCATCCAACAGAATCCATGTCTGCCAGGCAAGGGCAAGGGGATGGTGAGGAGGGGGCTGAGGTAGAATGTACTGGAGATTTCCTCGGTGGCAAACACGTAGAGAAGTGGGAGAAACCAGTTGAATGCTGCAAGGTCTCGTGGGTCGTAGGTGACAAAGACAGGAGTCTCAAACAGGTCCCCTGCCACCCTGCCACCCCTCCAACCAGACCTTCTGAAGCTTGGCATTCCTATTTCCACCATGGACATGAGACTACAGAGCACACAGCCAGGCCCTGGCTTTGCGCTCCCTGGGCAGGGCCAAACGGGCCCCCTGCCTACGTCCTGACTGGGTTAGAGGGACTTGACCCAGTAAGAGAACTGTCCATGGCTCTTCAAAATCCCAAGGATTGGACGCCTGGGTGGCTCAGTGGGTTAAAGCCTCTGCTTTCGGCTCAGGTCATGATCTCAGGGTCCTGGGATCGAGGCCCACATCGGGCTCTCTGCTCAGCAGGGAGCCTGCTTCCTCCTCTCCCTGTCTCTCTGCCTGCCTCTCTGCCTACTTGTAATCTCTCTCTGTGTGTCAAATAAATAAATAAAATCTTTAAAAAAATAAAAAATAAAAAAAATAAAAATCCCAAGGATAACGTTTCCTAGACCATACTGTGCACAGAGACCACCGGCCCTCCTGCAGACATGCACACTGTGATTCTTTCGTTCTGGGCGATGCTGAGGGGCTCCCAGGGGACGCTGATGGGGCCGGTTCCAAGGGCCCCACTTTGAGAAAGGAGGCTCTCCTTCTGGGCTCCTCCCCCTCTTGAAATCAAACTTTCAATAACAAAAGAGGGGTCATCCCGGCAAAATCTCATCCCATTACTGAGGCTGTGACTCAGGATGCAGGGAAATGCAGTTCTGTTTTCCAGTTGTTCTTAGGAAAATTCCATTTGCGAATTACTAATTCCCTTCCATCCACCCTCTTGCTCTCTTCCCCTGCGCTCCTCTGAACAGCAACCTTAGACCTGACTCCCTGCAGCCAGTCCAGCTGCGGGGCCAAAACTCTAGAAGCAATTCCTAAAAGGGGTAAAATGTTTCGGGTGCAGCAACTCTGCTTTCCGTCTCAATAGAATGCAAGCAATTCAGGCTTTCCTCTGAGTCAGCCCCAAATCCCTACGGAGCTGGCTTTCTTGGCAGTCAGTGAGACGGTCACTGTCTGTGCTTTCATTATCCACTCTCAGATCTTAATCATTCGGAGACATTCCTATTTTCCATGTTTGTCGGCGGGGGGTGGAGGGACAAAAAATGAAAAAATACCTTTCTCAACAAAACCCCACAAAAAGCAGAATGTACAGAAATGGTATTTTATTGGTCATCTGGCCTGATTCGCTGGGGTGGATTCAGTGGTTGCAGCCAAGTTTTAAATCTCTACAAAGATGAGATTTCCCATAAATTCACAAATGTCAGATGGAACGAACTCTCTGATGTGTGTGTCATATGCAAAGAATTAGGAATAATCGGGAAATGGTTCCTGGAAACAGAAATGTAAGTCTTGACATTTGCTCATTAAATTATTAAAACCTCCGTAACCAAAACGGGGACGGGGGAGTCTTATCTCAGGAATTGAGAGACTAAGAGGCAAGGAACTTGCCAAATAAGCATTAAAAGGCTGAGTGGGCCTGCATGCTTATTTCAAGATAAAGGGCGACAATGGCAGGTATCCTAGTGACAACCTCCCCGCAGGAGGTGGTCCCAGTGGGTTATCTTCAACCACAGAGAAACAGGACTAATATCAGAAGCCAGGGGTTAGAGCTCTTTTGAGGGGGTCGCCACCCAGCCCCTACCCGACATTTCCCATGTGTTGTGCTTAATTTCAAAGTGAAAGGCAAAGGCGCGCAGGACCCGCAGGACCCGCAGGACCCAACCTGTGTGAGTGCCAGCGCCCCTCCCCCCACGCTGGTCTCAGCCCCGCTGGAGCTCCTCAAAGTCAGAGGCCCCACGAGGGATCTAAACAGCCTGCTCCTTGGTGTGGGCAAGTCAAACAAGCAGCCGGGCGATGGGAAGACAATTTCGAAACTGTTGCTTTTCATTCTTTTTCTGTTTTGCCATAAAAGCTTCCCCCAAGTAAGTCCTCCACGCTGCACATGGAAGGAGTGGGGAGGGCCCAAGGAGGTCCCGGACCGCTCTCCTTCTCTGAGGCCCCCGAGAAGTCAGGGAAAGCCAAGAACTCTGTCCCTATAACCTAGATCATGGAGAAGTGCAATCGCATTCAATCGCACCGTGTGGCTTTTATAACACCACAATTTCTTCCCTGGCCGGTCTCTTAGAACAGCTGACTTTTCCAGGAGGCACTGGAGAAGCGCAGGAAGCACGCTGCAGCCCAGTAACGATCATCACAACAGTCACAGGAATCATCACACTTCCCCAGCTCCCACCAGACCTAGGTGCAGTGCTTACCGCTTTCTCTGCCTCTCACAGAACCATCGCAAAAAGATGTCTACCAAAGCCAAACAGCAGAGAAATAAAGTAACCTGGGCACAAGCAATACAGCTGAGAAAAGCAGAAGTCAAGTTCGGAACCCAGGTTGAGCCCAGCCTCCGAAGAGGTCCACAGAGTCTTCATTAGAATCACCGGGACCCAGGCTGCTCCCAAGACCAACTCGATCAGACTCCCTGGGGTGGAACTGAGACACCAGTATTTTTGAAAGCTCCCTGGGTAATTCTTGGGTGCCGCCAAATTCGAGAACCAATGTCGCCCACCACCATTCTTCACTGCCTCTTCAGAAAAGAAAGGGCAGCTGCATAGGCTGGGCTCAACCCAGGTCGTTGTTCAAGTCACCAGATAATCCA
Source organism: Ailurus styani (assembly GCA_002007465.1). Taxonomy (NCBI): domain Eukaryota; kingdom Metazoa; phylum Chordata; class Mammalia; order Carnivora; family Ailuridae; genus Ailurus; species Ailurus styani. The sequence goes on from LNAC01000333.1 coordinate 677,301, forward strand.
CACGGAGAGCAAACATGCATCTTTCAGAAGATGGAAGGACTTTGGAAAGGTCCAAGGTCAGCAGAGGCCAACCAGATGGGAGTTACGGCTAAGATATGCCTCAAGGGCTTGTTGGGTGTGTTGGGAGTGACGGTAAACTCCAGTAGACCCCAAGGGGGAAAAGAGAGGTGGACCATGCCAGAGTTAACCTTGGATTGTGTCTCTTGGGTACTCCTTGGGTAGATGGGAGTCTTTGATGCTATTTAACGCAGTATCTTTTCCTGCTGTGGGGAACTATATTATTGTCTTACCTTTATCCTTGCAGACGATTGACACATCCCCATCAAAGTTGGCTTGGCCACATGACTTGCTTTGCCAATTAAGTGTAGGCAGAAATGTTGTGTTATTTCTGAGCATAAGCATTAAAAGCTAGTGTGTGATTCACCATTTTCTCTTCCCTCATCAACCATTTGGACCAGCAGTGTTCTAGACAGAGACTCACCCCATCAGTCTCAGCCCAGATGTAGTAAAGAGCTGCAGATGACTTATGATAGACATTTTTCATGAGCAGGAAATAAACTTCTGCTATTGTAAGCCGCTGAGATTTGGGGGGTCATTTGTTACCAGGCCTATCCTGACCGATACAATCAACCACTCTCAGAATACTCTGATTTCATCTGCGCTCTAGAGCAGAAGAACCACACCAGAGCATTCCCTTCTCTATGAAACGCTTCTCAAGACGGAGGGATGGAGACATCCAATATCAGTTCCCCTCCACTGATACCTTAAATCCTTTCTGAGGCTAGAAAGGGCCTAACTGAAATTAAGTTAAGATAAATGGATTTCCTCTCTCTCGAGTGCATTACAAACAAACAGCATTTGAAATTAGACACTTACACATTCACTTCTCCCTCTCTGGGTCCTCTAACTTTCCACCAAAAAAAGGGAGTGGTCATTTACAACACAAACAGCCTCAACCCCAGAGATTCTGAATTATTCAGTTTAGAACAGGGCCTGGGTGTCAGCATTTTTTAAAACACTCCCCAGTGACTCTACTGAGCATCCTGGATTAAAATCGAATACTACTTTCCCTTCTTACTGCAAAACCCCAGAGGAACAGAGGTCATAGGGCTAGTTAACAGCACAGGTCAAGACTAAAACCTTCCATCCATGATCTTCTCACTACAGTGTGTTGTTTCTCTGATTACGTGTGTTTTTCCAGAAGAGCCACTTATCCCCATGAATTTAATTAACAGAGAGATGACAACACCAACGGCTAGTGTTCTTGTTGGCCTCTCTGGATGTTCAAGGGTACCTCTGTGCATTTTGCTCAGCAATCAGGGACTGTTGTTTTCCACTAGAAAGATACACCAAGCACGCTTGCTCTTCAAGACTTTAAAACAAGCCTCTATTCTTCTGAGTCCAGTTGCTATCTTTTATGAAGCTCAGTGCCATTATCAGAAAGGTGTGGGAGCTCTGCTGGAGGTCTGAAGTAGCCACACAACAAGCTTATTTGCTATTAAGGCTGGAGATTCATGCACTACCACTACTGGGTTGGAATCAATACACGTACATATCTATACATGAATTACACTGGGGCCAAGATGGTGGCTATGCAAATGAGGAGAGGTCAGCTAGACAAAGGAAGGTATCATGCAAGCGTAAATAAAACATCTCCCCCTTCCTGTACCCTTGTATTGGATCCTCAATCCAATGAAATACGTACACTGACAACAAAGTTTGTGTGTGTGTGTGTGTGTGTATGAGTGTGTTTGTGTGTGTGTGTTTAAGTTAAATTCCCTTTCAAGAACATTTGTTAAATATTGTTGGGTGTGCACAGAAGGGTTATAAATACTTGGGCCCACTTGTAAAACCCCACCGTGGACAGAAGTAGCCACAGAACTCTGTCACAATCTGGAGAAACATTTAAGGTCTCTGTCTGATCTGAGCTAAGCAGGGTTGGAAAAGCACCTTTCTGCCCCTCAAAAAATCATCCAAACTCAGCTCTCAAAGCCTCAAGTCTCTCACCAAGTATCAGTCAAGACTGCACTGTCCCATACGGTGGCCACTAACCACATGTGGCTTTTGAACACTTGAAACGTGGCTCGTTCAAGTGTAAAACATACACCTGATTTCAAAGGCTTAATACAAGAGAAAAAGGTAAAATATCTCAGTACTATTTGATAGTGATCGCATGCTGAAATTAGAATATTAAATATATCATCCAACTAGTTTTCACCTGTTTCTTTTTACATCTTTAAAAAACTTGGTTCTGAGAACATTTAAAATGGCACATGTGGCTCATGTCCTATGTTTACTGGACAGTGCTGGGCTAAGCAAATCATTTTAATGATTTTAAGGATTAGTCTGCTTGGTTCAAGTCGGAGGTGACAAATTGTTGACTACACTTGGGGAAGTAGAGGCAGAGTAATGCTCTTGTTAATAACCCACATGGCCTGGGCTCCCAGGGTAGTTTCCCACCTGGACGTCTGTGTGTCCCTGGCATTTAACCTCACCAATAAAATGATAATGATCATACGTCAACCGCATAGAACTGGTGTGAGGATTCAATGAGCAAAATAAATGTACAATGCTTAGAACAGCATGTGGGACTTGTGGGTGCTCAATATCTGTTAGGCATTAGAATTCTTCTAATCATGTTGGCATTTCAATACTTTTTTCCAGACCCCAAAGAATTTTCCAGACTAACAGCCTACAGATGAAAAAAAGGTCCCACATTTAACCTAAAGCATCCATAAAACATTTTAATAATATACATGAACTGGTAAAAGATCACTAATTAGCACTCGAAACGTCCTTCTTTGTACATTATCTGACAAACCTTATCATTGAATAATAGGCTTATAATGTAGACACATGTTCCTTGGGATATAATACAGACTCTTGGAATTTCAGCCCTGGAAGTTGAATTACTATTTATGCTATATGTGAATTGCCAGTTTTCAAAACTGCACGGCACGATGGAATACTCCCCATGCTGAAAGGATACCAAACACTCTAAGCCCTCTTTGAGGTGATGAATGGGGCTAGCTTTCACTCTATCATGTACCTATCAGTTAGGTAATAAAAATTGAGTATGCTTGACAAAAAATCTACACACACTGGCAGAAAAGCCCATTTCCGCATCTCCAAATTTGTGTTATTTGCTCGAACTCTGCAAGGCCCTTAATCTCTAAGATGACTTGAGTGGACCTGGTTTACCGTTCAACGCCCAGATGGCGGAGGAGGCATTTTAAGAGAGCCAGCTACCACCCTGATCCCACCAGGGAAGCTGCCAGTCTGCCTACCAGGCACATTTCTGCTTCTCCAGAGAAACTGGACACTTCTGAACCAGCCAAGTGTGAAGAAACCAAGGGAAATAATGACAAAGGAAACAGCCCTGTGCATGTGCAGTGGACTCTGGAGAAATCCCTCAGGGTCCAAATCAGCGTTTCTCAATCTCAGCACTGTTGACATGTGGAGCCAGATCACTCTTTGCTGTGGGGCTGTTCTGTGGGGCCTTCTAGCATGTTCAGCCACATCCCTGGCCTCTACCTACTGGATGTCAGTAGCATCCCCTCGGCGTTGTGGCAACCAAAAACGTCTCCAGACACTGCTACGTGTCTCTGGAGGTGGGGGCGGGGGCAGAGGGCACAATGGACCCCATTTGAGACCCACTAATCTAAACCTTTGAGTTTCGACTTTGAGTACACCTAAGCCTCATCCAGTAGCTTGTAGAAAGGCAGATCCCTGTCCCCGCTCCCAAGATATTTTGATCCAGGAGTCTGCGGTGGAACCCAGGAAGCTGTGCTTGTAACAAGCTCCCTGGTGGTTCTGATGTGGGTGGGCTGAAGTCCACGCTCTGAAAAACACTGATCTTGCAGCCTGGGTGCATGCCCTGGTCAAAAATCAAGGCTACGCAAAGTCTGGACTTGAAACCGAAGCAGACCCGGTTAAACAAATGAGCCAGGCAGTATAGAAGTTGCTTGATTGTGTAGAGCTACACATGGGAGAAATCAGGTATTGAGATTAAAGAAGTTGTAGAATAGAAAAGAACCCATTTGTAATCTACCAGGGGAAATTAAGAATGAGCTGCGCTCAGGCTGTAATTTTACCTCCTGGGAAGCGCTGAATGCAGGTGAATAATGTATCTACCAGGGTTCTATGTTAATCTCTTTTTTTTCCCTTATAAAAGACAGAACTGAGCATTTATAGAATTCTGCTCCAGCTCATAATAATCTGACATTTGATTTTAGGTTTACAGCAGTTCCAGGAAACTGCAAATAGGCAAGCAAGGTTTTCAGGATTTGTACAAGGGGGTCACAGTCCCCGAGTGAGTGACAACATAATGAGTGTGTGAGACCATGTGCCTGGGGTGCAGAGACTCCCATAGGAGGACATTTCGACTGGAGACACCAATTCTGACATCCAGCTGGTCACTGTTGAACCCATTTGGGTCTGAAGGGGCTTCTGGTTTGCTTATTAGCTTTGTTCAACACAAGAAAGGCCCAATGAAAAAAACAAAACCACCATACAGCTGCCATTATGAGGTATCTTTAAGTTTAGAAACCAGCCCTACGACAAGGAAGGCTACACAAGTACAGTCAGTCCTGCTCTAACGCTTGTGTTGAAAATGCAGATTTGTTCCAGTGTGACTGATAGATTAGAGGAGAATTTGAGCATCACGTGAATTTCGTGTTTGCTTATGTGCAATTCTATCTGCAAGAAACAGTAAGTGATCGCAGCCAGACGCACACCTCCGACATCTCCCAGCAACCTCGGTTCACCTTATGAGCTGCAACCATCCACACCCAGTGTGACAGCTGTCCATTTAGTTTCTAGTGACACTCCTAGCAGCCCTTCACAAGTCGCCACCCTCCTGATGCCCACTTCTGCAAGCCACTTCCAGGGCTTTCCCTAGGTAGAGCTAGCTCCACAGTGGTAATTGTATTTATGCATTTCCTAACCACGTGACGTGTAAAACTGTGCTACCATTTTTATTAGGTTTCCATATTATTTGTCTTACGCGCTCCTAAGTTTTTAAGTGCTGTGCCCCTAATCTCATTTATTCCATAAGCCCTGTGGTTTTTATTGCATAATTTTGCATAGCACGGTGATTTTCTAGGAAGTCATGTCATATTATAGCAGAACTGACTGTAGTTTGAGAGGCAAGGGAACACCGGCAAGGAAATGAGGAAGCAAGATAGGAAGGAAAGGCTACCTAGGAGGAGTGTGCTGTCAGACACATTACCACTGTGTGTGACCAGAGTCCAGTCCCACCGGGAAATTCTGGGGAATGGTGCAAGACGTGGCTCAAATTTGTCCCACCTGAGAGGTGAGGGAACTGGGGTATTTATACACCAACTCCTCTCTGCCCTGGTTAAGGGCTGCTCCTGGGGGCGTTAATTCCAGCCTGCTGAGCCCTCAGGATGGCAAGAAGATATAATTACCGACAGATGGAACCCCCCTCCCCGGAACACACCGAAGTGGTGAGACCCAAAGGATCTGAGTCATCTGCCTATAAGCATCTGCCACAAAGGCCAAGAAAAAGGGTGGTGGGGGGAGGGGAAACATGGCAGAAGAAAAGAAGACAAGAGTGACGGTTGTACCTTTCAAATTCTCTTACTCCCAAGTGTCCCTTTACTAGGAATCCCCTGAGGCTTGGTAAAACGGATTCCTGGGACCCACCCCACACCTGCTGAATGGAATTCTCCGGAGGAACAACACCCCCTTCCCTCCTCCAGTGCCACCCTCCAAAGGTAAATGTCTCACCTGGCAAGCCCAGGAAACACTGCCAAAGCAATAACCCCCTAGTTGTGCCAGACTCTGGCCACAAGAGAAGCTCCCCCACTGAGCCCCAGGGGCAGAAGAGGGATTAGAAATCAGTGCAGCAGAGGCCTAAGGCGGTGCTGAGCCCCTCTACCTCCCACCTCACCCCCCCCACCCCCTGTCACACCCAGTCGCACAAGACAGAGGGCAGGCGGGCTGCGGTCATTCATCTCTTCCTTTAATCTTCAGGGACAGTGAAGTGGCTTATGGAGAAGGAGGAGCCAGGCAGGCAGGCCTCCCATCAGAGGTCACATCCCGCCCACCCACAAGCGAGGTCTCTCCGGGCCCCAGAATAGCTTCTTATCCCAGAGATAACTCAGCTTCAGGAAACGGCCGTACATTTAATCTCTGAGAGCTTAGGGCCGAGGCAATCCGGCCTCGCTGCCCACAGTGGAGCCCCAAACCACAGTTCTGGACACAAGCGGCCCATCGGCAAGCAGGCTTTGGCTCCTGTGCGTCGGCCTCATGTCCTTATTTCTCCTTCACCCAGAGCACAGCTCATTCCTGAGCCTATTCCACGGAACAACGTGCTCAGCTATGAAACAAAACGAAGTAACGTGGTGGGGAGTGTCGCTCTAAGGTCGGTGAGTAAATAAACCTATGTCATCAGTTACACTGGCCACTGAAGTCCTACGGTTGCCATCAAAAAAAAAGTCTACAAATAAAATGTCAGGGTAATGAGGCTACGGTTTATTTTTACATGCAACAATGCATGAATCAGAGGGACAGGATCGTCCCTCGTGGCCAAGGGGAGATGGAGAGACCAGCCACTCAGGCTCCTTTGGGAAAACCTAAACAGCTTCACCACTCGATTTATAATCGCACTATTTACGTACCACCCCGGCCGCTGCTATAGAAACAGTGCTAACCTTGGATGCGTGTTTGTATTTGGCGTCATAGAAAGCAACGCTACCCCCACTGCTCGTCGACGGCTGTTAATCACAGGGCGCCCATCTCCATGTCTCATCTTCTGGACAGATGTGCCACCAGGAAAAGAGGTGGGTATCTGCAGACCAGGAAACCTACGATGAGGAATGAGACAGAGTGGGAGGCTGTGTGAAAGCCCACGTCCTTGTACCCAGGGCCAAGTGTGCTGGGACTGGCCCTTCAAAGGAAGGCAAAGCAGTTTGGAAAGTTCTAGAAAGGCACCCAGACCCGTCACATCTCTCATTTCTAAGGTCCTCTTCTCAAAGGGGGAGATGGTTCCTATGACCTGAGAAAATAGGAAGATAGGGGGAGGTATTTAAGAAGAGGGGAAAGAAATAACAGCTCCTACTTGGAGTCAAGGGTCATGTCACCGAGGGGGAACACATGCCAGAGACACCTTGAGACAGACTCTGGGGTCTAGGGGCGGACCTTTTGGGCTTGAGAATTTTTATGATGCCTTTTCCAGATAAGAAGGTGCTAACTAACGAACGGCGGTAGAAAGCTACAGCGTGCTGCATTCCACTTGCACGAACACACGCACAGACGGGGAGAGATCGATGCCACTACTGTTGCTGTTATCACCATCACTGCACAGTTAATTTAAACTAACATTCCTCTGTTACGACTGGCTTTTGATTTAAGGAAGGCACTGCCTTTTGTATCACTTTTTTTTTTATCACCTTTCTAACTGCTTCTAATTGCTGGTGGGAGAGGCAGCACGGCACAGTAGAAAGACCACGAAGACCCAGCCTAAGCTCTGGATCACCTACCTTTAAGCTGTGTGGCCCTGAGCAAGTTCCTTAACCTCTCTGAACCCGGTTTCTTCATTTGTAAAATGGAGATGCGAGGTATAAAGGTTGCCCTTCCAGCTTTAGACAGGGCCAAATGAAAACTCTTATGAAACAATCTTTTCTAAAAATAACATGCCAGGGCACCTGGGTGGCTCAGTAGGTTAAAGCCTCTGCCTTCGGCTCAGGTCATGATCTCAGGGTCCTGGAATCGAGGCCCGAATCAGGCTCTCTGCTCAGCAGGGAGCCTGCTTCCTCCTCTCATTCTGCCTGCCTCTCTGCCTACTTGTAATCTCTCTCTCTGTGTGTCAAATAAATAAAATCTTTAAAAAAATAAAAAAATTTAAAAAATAAAAATAACACGACGCCCAGAGTCAAATTAGGTATAACTATGACCTGTGGGTCAGGAATAAAGAAAGATGCCTCCTAGCAACCCTATTTGCTGGTGAGCATTGAATGCTTTAAAGGGATTCCTCCTGAACTCCATCCACGGCTGCTGGCCTTTCAATGTCAGTGCTAAAGAGACATCGTCACGTTAGTTCCCCAGGAAGGACTGTAGTGCACATGCAGGAAGCGGCACGACACAGAGCCCTGGGTTTGAACCCTATCTCTAACCCTTATTGGCGTACTTCTCTGCACCCAGGTATCCACATAAAATGTGGATAAAAACCATACTGACCTCATATATAACCAAAAGACATGAAAGCTGGTAATCAAACAAATACAGTACCATCCACGGTAGCCAAGAGGGGGAAAGAGCTCAAAGGTATGTCAACAGATGAATCAATAAAGTGAACGCGGTCTATCCGCACAATGGAACAGCATCGCTGTGAAAAGGCACGAGAAGTGCCAACACAAGCTACAACGCGCAGGAACCTTGAAAACACGACGCTAAGTGAAAGGAGCCGGACGAGAAAGGATACTTACTGTACAAGTCCAGTTCTGTGGAATGTCCGCAACAGGCAAATCCAGAGAAACAGCTGGCTGGGGGCGGGGAGAAGGGGGAGCAACTGCTTAACGGGTATGGGCTTTCCTTTCGGAGGGGATGAACACATTCTGGAACCAGACACCGGTGGTGTTTGCACAACACGGTCAATATACTAAACGTCACTGAATTCTTCACTTGAAAATGGGTCCTTTTGGGTCAAAGAAAATTTGCCTCGATGAAAAACACGGTAATAATAACCATGATAATACTACCACCAACCTCAGGCTCACTGTGAGGATTAAATGAACTAGTATGGGTGAAACGCTCAGCACTCTGCCCGGCACAGAGTAAATACTCAACAAAGGCGGACCTCAAGGGGCGCCTGGGTGGCTCAGTGGGTTAAGCCTCTGCCTTCGGCTCAGGTCATGATCTCAGGGTCCTGGGGTCGAGCCCCGCATCGGGCTCTCTGCTCGGCGGGGAGCCTGCTTGCCCCTCTCCCTCTGCCTGCCTCTCTGCCTACTTGAGATCTCTCTGTCGAATAAATAAATAAAATCGTTAAAAAAAAAAGGCATACCTCTAGGGCTCCCTGCCCCCATCTCTCAGAGAAAGAGGGTGAGGGACTCGGGCAAAGCCACACTGTGAGAAGTGAACTAGATTAAGACTGAAGGCTGTTCTTGGCTCCTAAGGAAAAAGGCTCATCTAACTCGTGCTCTCAAAACAGACGAACGCACCCCTTCATCTCATCCGGAGATCTGCACCCCAAAGCTCTGTGGCAGTTTTATCTGTCCCTTGGACTCGTGACCAGGCACCCCACGTAACCCACAAGGAGAGCAGGCCCGGCCTTTACTAAAACGCCCCATCCACGGAGCGGGGGGAAAAAGAAGCAACTGTGTTCTACATTCTAAAGGGGAAAGAGAGCCCTTTCTGGCAAGAAGCTCGGAGAAGGCCCAGGGGCGAAATTTTCCGGAGATTTGAAGACACACCTGGGATGTCTTGCCATTCTTCATTTTTTCACTTTGATCTTCATTACAGTGTGGTGAGGTGTGGTTTTAGGTATTTGTGTTTTTCCAGCTCAAAGCAAAAATCCAGCACCACTGAAGGCCGGGAAAGGTGTGACAGACAAGTTCACAGGAGCGTACAAGTCACAATAGAAAAGATGTCATCGCATAAATATCCCAGATGTCAAAACAGCAATAAAACCATCTCTTCAGTCATTTCATGATTGTTAATGACCCATGAGCTAAGTATCCATTTATGAAGCCCATAAAATACGGCATGTGAAGATGTCCCCTTTTACAATTGAAAGGGTAGAGTTTTTGTCCCAGTTTTGTTTGTTGGCTACTGGGGCATTGTTTTAGCAAAAAGCCTGACAAGACTGGCCAATGCGATTGCAAATACCCAGATGCAGGCTGAAGAAAAGCCAACTATAAAAGACAGTGAGGAAATCTGAAAAGGAGACACTTGGACGTACACTCCACCCCATCAGATCGGTCATCTGTGTGCAGAGGAAACCTGTCACCGATTTATTCCCTACAAACCAGCGAACCTGAAAAACCTCTAGCCAATTCAAAAAGGCACAGCTACAACTACTCGACAAAATCTAATTTCCAAGCAGGACCTTCCTGCAAGGGAGTCTGGGAAATGTAGTGTCTGGCTTTCCAGCCTCTCCAGCATAGTACATGCTAGAAGGACGTGAGTGAGACTGGATGCCAGGCGCCAATCCACCATCTTGTCGAGAATTAGCGAGACAAATTCTTATAGTTCCATTTACTCTCAAGGAATTACCATCAGCCACAAAGAGAGAACCGGAGAGATTTGAAAAAAGCCCTGAAGGTTCTCTCGTGCTGTCAGTCCAAGGACAAGCCGACTTTAACGAGCACCACTCGTCAGAGTCCCATCTTCCTGGTGACTGTGTCTGGGGGAGTAAGAGAGGGAGAGGCAGCCTGTCTGTGCTGCTTCTAGGACCGAGTGCTTCGGCCACGAGTAATGCAAAGACAAAGTCCCTACCTGTTGTAACCTGCATTTCCTAGGTGGCATCTCATTCTATGTTCCCTGTTTCTTTAGTGGGATCCACGGTGATGACGCGGAGAGAGCCAGATGAGGGGGCATAAGGCTGGTGTGAGGATTAAGTTGAATAATGCCCCCAGAAGCTCCTGGGGCTCCCATGTGAATTCTGCAGGGTGTTCAGGGGAGATGGCTCCGGGAAGAGAAGGCGCCTATACACGCGGTGACCTTCCCTCCTCGGGTCCCAGCGCCTCATTACACGTGCACACACACACATCCACACAACATTTCCACCCTCATCCTGGCTGGAGAGACGTTGCAACTGAGGGTAAACAAATTAAATCTCGAGTCAGGAAACCTGGTTTTGATTCTCCGGTCCCCCGCTGCTTGGCTCTGGCTAAGTCACTTTCCCGCCCCGAGCCTCAGCTTCCTTGCGTGGAAAATAACCCCAGCCCCAGCGTCACTGCTCCTGACGCACGTTAGATGACAGAGAGTGATCTAAGGTGTTCTAGAAAGGAAATCATAAAGAAAATGATAGCTGTCCTTTTAAATCACTTAAATATACCTTCTATTGCCCATTTCACATGAGCAAAGGTTAAAAGCTTGGTAATGCCCTGAGTGGTTGCAGGTTGGAAAAAAGAAGGTTCTGGCACATAGGGTAGAAGCACAAAATAGTCCAACCTAATTGGAGGGTAACTTGATGGTAGCTCTCCAACTACAAAACGTACCACCCTTTGAACTGAATTCCCAGATGTACTTGCAAAAGTCCACCAAGTTATTCGTAAAGGAACCTACATTACAGCAACAGTGACCACACAAAATGGAAAGTCCCGCGTCTATCGGTGGGGACCAGTTCAATAAATTAGAGTTTGCTTTTTTTAAAAGGTTTTATTTATTTATTTGACCGAGAGAGACACAGCTAGAGAGCGAACACAAGCAGGGGGAGAAGCAGGCTTCGGGCTGAGCAGGGAGCCCGATGCGGGGCTCGATCCCAGGACCGCAGGATCATGACCTGAGCTGAAGTCAGACGCTTACCGACTGAGCCACCCAGGCGCCCCTAAATTACAGTTTTAAATACTATGCATCTAATGGAAAGAATGAGTAGCTTATTTGGAACTAGAAAGATTTCTAAGGTTTGTTATTAGGTTAACTAAAAAGCAAGATAACGAACACTGTGTATACCAGGAGAGAGACTGACAGAGAGTCATGCAAACACACATGCAGATAACTGAATGAAACCTTTCCGGGATGATTCACATGAACCTCTCAGTGTTTCTCTCTGGAGAGAAAGAACTAGAACGCAGGGGAGAAGAAGGCTTTCCCGTTTCATTGTATCTGATTCCTTTCTTTACAGTTGGACGTTTTATTTTTAATCCTGTGCATTTTTTTAAATTTAAAATTACACGCTCTAAAAGAAAGCTAGAAAATGGAGTAAAGAAGCCCTTTTCCTGAGTGGGCATTGTAAAAATAATAAAGGAAGCAGTAAATGGAAACACCAGAATGCCGCACGAGGTGGCCCAGACTCTGTTTAGGAAATACTGCTGTGCGGGCTGCCCGTCCTCTCTCTGCCTGATCCACCTCGTCTTTTGGGATCGTGAAAGGTGGAGGAAGTCCGAAAATGCGGAGAAAATATAAGAGGAGGGTGAGGGCACGTTGACACGGACCCACGTTCCCAAGCCGGCACAGAGTGGTGAAGGAAGAGACACCTCGAGGGTCACTCTTACATCCTGCTACGCACAACTGACATTTACGTGAGCATTTGCACCATCGGGATGGCTGTGGGTGAAGCATACATGTCCTGTTAGCTGAGAATCCCAAGAGGTGGGAGATATGTAATCTTTTTACAGAAGACTCCTATTGTTCCTAATATTTATCCAGCTATATATACACAGATGGGTACCAGCGCAAAAGCACTATACTTTCAAATCGCTGCAGATTCAAAGCTGTAAACACTAGTTACAAAGAACACATGAGCTGGTGTGTCCCCGGTGTCTGCTGGGACCCCCAGCTCTAGGGGCCATTGATAAAACGCTACCCCCGAGAATGGATTCCATGGTAAAACAAGGAGCTCAACGCTTGAATCATCAAAGTTAAATAGGTTTCTCAACTGTGGACCACCTAAGACCCTTGAGCAAGTTCAAGGGCACTGTGAGTTCCGAGAGAGTGGGGCATGGTTTGTAGCGCTTCCCCAAATTCTTGCCTAAGAAACCTCTCTTCCAAGCCCACTGCTGCTGACTGGTGGACCTCAGCGTGTGCTTTGGGAAGTCAGTTCATTCCAGGGTTGTTTCTCCTCCTCAATGATGAGATTAGAGAGTGGCCAGAGGAAGCAGAAACAACACCGCGGAAGACTGTCCCCAAGAGAACCATTTCAGCCTACAGATTAGGGCAAAAATTATAGTCAGGGGTCATGATCGAAGAAATAATAGTAATACGGTTCATCCTCTTCACTGCACAAATAAGAAAACAGAGCCCCAGATAATTCTAAACTGAGAGAGAACCGAGCTAGCTAGCCCTTCAGAGCAGGGACTCTGGGTTCAAATTCCAGCTTTCTGCAGGAGCCCAGGGCGAGTTTCTGCACCTCCCTGGGCCTCCACTCCCTCATCTGGAAAATTAAGATGCAGGCCAATACCTGGCACAGAGCGAGTGCCAGGTAAGTGTGTCTTTAAGTAAAATAAAGTTCCTGGGGCCTCAGAGTCCTAAACTGAGGCATCCGTACTCCCACATTCCTGTTCTTACACAACACTTCCACTCTAATAAAACAGTAATTGAAATAGGGGAAACCAAAGGGATAATGGTTCAACCATCATCCAAAAGTCAATGTTAATGGGAAGTTAATAGGCCTAACATTGCCAGAGCAAATCTCAAGAATTCAAATAACACTTCTCCCTCCAGAAACACATACTGTGTAATTAAAAAAAATATATGGGCCAGGAAGGCAAGGGATGCATTGTTTCCGCCCCCCCACCCCGCCAGCCTGAAGGTTCTAAAAAGATTAGGTCATTTTTTAAGAGGATGTTCACAGCCAGCACGGGGGCGGGGGCGTGGGTAGAGACCGCAGACTCAGAATGCAGGAGGGGCACAAAAGTGGGATATACTGGAGATCAAAGGCAAATGGGGGGTGTTCCCGGTAGCAAAGTGGATAAGTCGGGATGGGAGGGTGGGCTGAGGTTCTGCTCTCCCCTTTAATTAGTTTTCAAGCAGGTGTGCTGGGCAGAGGAAAAAGCTCTGACTCCTTGAATCCAGGCCGTTCGCAAGTCAAGTGGCATGAGCGGCCTTGGGCTGGCACGTGAGTTTCAGCCTGAGCGCCGAAATGTGGATTTGCTAACTGGGGCGTGGAGAAGGCTCTCGACAGACAAGGGGCAGAAAGGAGGGAAGGAGACGGGCTGCCCGTCCACCGCCTCCCATGCTCCCTCGCCTATCACAGAGGGTGATGCTGGCCACGGACGACCAACCGCCCGGGAGACCTCGTTCACCTGCCCCTCCTTGGGAAATGGGCCCCTCCTGCGCTCTGGAAGGAAATTTCCAAATATTTAGTGAGGAGAAGGCGAGTGCAACCAGTGCAGGTACAGAAAGATGGGAGGAATCCAAGGAGAAAAATGTTTGTTTTTTTCCCCACACGCTGACATAAGCATCAGTTTAGAGTGGTGTTTAAAAGGTGATCCTGTTTTAGGAACCCCAAATCTGTACCCCTGGTTGCCCACTGAGATGGAATATCTGAAATCGTAACTGTCCCGGAATATTCGAGACATATGGTCACCCTGCCCAGACATCTTGACAGCATGCCCATGACCTTGCTTTTCCCAATTTTGTTTTTGTTTTTTTGGCTGGGGTCCCAGGAAAGTAAGTCCCTCAAAATACCATAGCGCTAGCTCCCACAGCTGGGGGGTGGTGGAAACAAGACTCAACCCCAGGCCCTACAGGCTCGTCCCTTTTCTGCGCTGCTCCAAACCCTTGTCATTGTCCCTGGGAGGAGAGGCTGAGGATATCTGCAGACATATATATGCCCCATGGGGTCGCCGTGTCAAGTTCACAGATTCCTGACCCTGGCTTCCCAGAGAAGAGGAGCAGTGGCCTTAGCATTTTGTTTCTAGGGCTGCTTCTTCAGAGCGGAAATTCTGAACAGACACCCCAGGAGGAAATGTGGCCAGACATGACAATGGGGAACAAGGGGTTCACTGCCGGGACATTTCTAGGAATCCTTTCCTCCTGCTGCCCAACCTCCAGGTGACAAACAAACGAAAAGTCACAACTGGAATCAAGGAAGGCTTCCAGCAAAATCAAGCCCGACCCCAGCCGAGCACTCACTCACTCACTTCAGTCACCTGGGCTCCCCAGGTTTATGGCTTCAAGAAGCAATTTCATCCATGGCTCCTGGGTCTGCTGTTAGCTTTGTAGGCATCAAAGCCCCAGCTTGGGAATCATCTCCGAGCTCCAGACCAGGAAAGGCACGGGCCTTCCTTTCCCAATCGACTAGAGGATTCAATTCATCAGGAGAGCTGCCTTTGTTTGACGAGAGGCACCTTGTCCGGGAGGTTAGGCCCATGCCACCCCTTCCCCATGGCCAACCCCAGCCACTGATGGACCCACACAGTGTCCGAAAGCCCCCTCCCTGCAGATCTGAGCAAAGCGAGGCTCTGTCTGAGACCACGGTGTAGCTCAGCAAGGTCCTTTCCCTGTTCTGCTTCCTTCACACCCTTGCAAGTGTCTCCTGAGTGCTCTCCCAATAAACCCCAGGCACCAGAAGCCCTGTCTCAGGCCCTGCCTCCAGGGAACCCGACCCAAGACACAAAGATAAACTGGAGAGCAAAACAGTGCAGTAAGGCACCCCACGATAAGAAGATTCTGGATGTAATGCAACTGGTGATGGGTTGTGCTTTCAAACGGGTCCAAGGTAAAGTTCTTATGGGTGGGGAAGGGAGTGTGGAGGGGAAGGTGAGGCTAGACCAGGAAATGGCCAGCAACCGTGTCTCAAGTGCACAGGGAGAGGAGAGTCAGCCTCCTGAGTCTTCCGCATTCTCCCGGCCCCATCTCCCAGACAGGCCAGTGAGAGGTGCCATCACACCAGGAGATTTCTAAAATAGCCTCACCAGCCACGGGACCCAGGATGGTCCCTACGGACATTAAAGGCTGAGAGGGCAGCCCACCAGCAGATGCCCCCCAGAGCCTGCGCCGGGCGAGATCTGGATCACGCCGTCAGACTCCCGGCCTCCCACTAGTTATGTGGACTTGGCCAAGTTGTCATGAACCTCACTGGCCTGGCATTTCACATGTTTGCATCATTGTTTGGTCCTCGCTGGCATACTAGGACAGAGGGTCACTGCAGGAGGGTGATGGTTGCTAGTTTCAAGTGTAAAACGATTACAGCCTCACCAATTTTCACCTGCTCAATTTTCTCTACCTGCACACACACAGGGAGAGGAAGGAGAACGCAAGCTTTAGAGTGTGAGGTTAGAAAGCCTCGCTTAGCTGTCCAGAAGGTCCAGAGACAGAGAGAACACCAGGCTCAAAGATATTTCTACACGGCTACGGTTTGAGTAAGGTCCAGGCTAGGATCTCTTCGATGTTTCCACACAGTCACTCTGATCTAACCACTGGGGCAGTCCGGCCTTAGCTGAACACCTTGTTTCTCCAGCTGCTCAGGGAACTATCACAGCGGACGTGTGGCTAAGCAACACCAGATACGCCCTGTGTCCTCTGGTACGTCCCAAAACTACACCTCACGGATGAGCACCAAACTGTGCCAGGAAAAGATGATCTGACTATCCCAAGCAGAACGGATGGCGCCCCAAGCTTTGAGTTAGGCTTTGTGAGAACCGTTCCTACTCTGCAACCTTGGGGTGAGGCAAGATTTTATCAGGGGGTGAATCAGGTGGAGGCAGGTGTGGGAGGCCATCAAAGGGAGAGCTCGCCACCTCGGGGACAAGAACCAGAAAGTTTAGGGGAGGAAAAAGCTGAAGAGGAACAAACCCTTGGACCCAGAAATTTAATTCCTAGCTGTATACCCTAAAGCAACAGTCGCTAGTGCTGGCTGCACAGCAGAATGATCCAGGGGAGCTTTAAAGAGATAGAGGTGCCCAGTTTCCACCCCCCAGTGATTCAGATTGTGCTGGGCTGGGGGAGGCCTGGTGCTGGGCCTATTAAAGGTTCCCTAGGCCTTTCTGATGTGTAGAAAAGGTCTCGATCCACTGCCTAGAGACCTGCTCCCCCCATGGGCCATAAGGCCATTTGACATAATGGTCTGTGGCAGCGTGGTTTGCAGGAGCAAGAAGTTGGAAGTAACCTAAATACCCACTGATGGGAGAGAGCAAAAATATATTGCACAGTATTCCTTTAAGAGCGTTCCTCGGGGCGGTGAGAGACGAACACGACAGAGCTGTGCGGACCAATATGTTTCAGTCATAAAAGCAAGTTACAGAATGACACATACAATATTCTATGACTTATGCAAATTTTAAAACATGTCAATTCAGGTTGTGACTATATACGTATGCGGTAATACTATTGAAACATATCGAGGTGAGGGCTGATAAGCACAAGAATGAGGGTAATAGTTACCCCTGGGGGGCCAGGGGGTCATCAGATTAGACAGGGAACACAGGGGCTTTCCATTCCAATGGTAACACTGGCTTTCTTTAAACGAATATAAAGCAAGCATGGGAGACATGTTATCTTTAATAGAACTGGATGGTGGGTACGCAGCTGTTATGTTACTCTGTGTTTGAAACCTTGCGTAATAAATATTTAAAGCTACAGAACATAAAAGTGATCAAACTGATAAAATGACTCGACATATGTATGAGCCTCAAGTTCATCATAAACTCAACAGTACAGAGAGTGGAGGTAGTGACTCCCCTGAAATGAACAAAACCCCAAAGACGGTTTATTATTTAGCCTTTATTAAGTCCCCAGAAGAACTCCAGGACATTAGCTGCCTGCTCTCAAATGCTGTCATGTGTATTAAAAACAAAAAGGCACCTGTCAAAGGAAATGAACGGGGTACTGTACATTTTGCATGTTCCCATCCATTCAGTGAGCACTTCTTTCTTGAGAAGCTTTTGTGCACACAGCCCTGAATGAGGTGTAGGGTTTCCCTTTTCTCTCTTTCCAATCATGAACCCAAATGACCATGAGGTTCCCTTTTCATTGGTAAGAGTTCACAAAGACGGAGCCACGAACCACAGAAATGATTTTTCTTATTTATGCCAGGGTTTTCCCATTTCAGGTTTAAGGGCATCAGATGTCTCCAGTTAGCTACAGGGAAGGCTGGAGAATGAAAGAAAAAAGAATCCTGCAAACGCACTTACCTGTAAGAGAGACATACCGATGGAAAACAGAACCCTGGGGGTGGAGGGCGGGCAGTGAGCAGAGGGAGACAATACAACCGAGGCTGAAACGCGGATTTTCATCAGGCTAATTAAGTAGTAGGCAGAAGAATGAGTGATGGATGCCAGTCCCGGCAGGCCAGCTGGCAGCGCCCAAGGTACTCACTGACATAGTCCTTTGTTGGTCCCTGGAGCTTTGGTCTCTGTGGCCCAGAAGCAACACAAGGTTCTATCTGGGCCTCAAATGCATAACTGGACCAGTTCAAACCGCTTTCTCTCACCTTTGCAAACTCCAGAGCTACTCTTTTTTTCCCCCCGGTTCTGAAAAGTGGTCAAAAATGAATAGGGCCAAACTTGTTGGAGAGGCAGGGAGGCAAAGCGGGGCGGGGAGGGGGGGAGCGTTGCCTTCAAGGAACGGGGGGGGGGGAGAGGGGATCCCGGGGGGGGGAAAACTGAAG
>LNAC01000333.1:700485-804753 GCA_002007465.1 Ailurus styani
GGGGAAGGGGACACTCGGGGACATGCCATGTCATGAGAAACTAAGGACTCAGCGACTGTGAGAACTAAGGTGCAGCTACCTCGCCATGGCATCAATCCCACGCCCAGGAAGCAGGGCGCAAATCCCTGGGCCAGAAAATGAGTAAGTAAGAAAAGTCAGCAGAGGCAAAGGCTGCCCTGTGGGGTGGGAGCCCTAAATTAGAAGCCTCCCAAGGCCTGAACGCAGAATTATACAGCGAAAACAGCTTGGTAAGTGCCGAGTGGCTCCTCCTTCACACAGGAGGGATTCCTACCGGGAGCAAGGCAGGGACCCCAGGCTGGCCCAGCCACTCCCCAGCTGCCCGTCATGGGCAAACCCCTTAACTTAGTTGAGCCTCAGTGTCCCGTAGTAAACGGAGAGGGCAAGCCTGGCCCCAACCGGGGTCCCACAAAAGTTAACCAAGCCAATATCTGTGCTAGCCTGTTGTGCAGACATGAAGCTGCTCGCCAGGCGTCGGGCACGCTTGCTACCTGGAGTGGGAGGCCGGCGTGGTTAATCCCACTTCGGCTGCCTCCTAGATATGTGTTCTCCGGTGAGTTCATCAGCGATTCTGTGCCTCGACCCTCTCATCCGTAAAATGGACCTTCAATGTGACAGCACCTACTCCCTAGGGCTGTCAGGACAATAAAATGAGCCTATTCACATACAATGCTTAGAGCAGTGCCTGGCACCGAGCCACAGCCAATAAATGTTTATATCACTTGCATGGCCAAGGAAGTTGGAAAATCTGATGGGAGCTAAAGCTTCAGGTATGCTTGTGCTGTGGGACTTAGCCTCTTGTGCTTCTGCCACCGGCATGAAAAGAATACGCCCTGGCTGGCCCGCTAGTCGCAGAAGGACAAAAGCCACGTGGAGTCGACTGGAACGAAACCCCAAGAGGAGAGCCAAACCCAGACTAGATTAGTCAACTTGCAGACCTACAGCCCAAAGCAGAGTCACCACAAAACTAAAAGCCTGAGCATAGATACTTTTAGTCGTACGTTCCGAGTTTGGGGGTTATTTGTTACACAGCTATGGGTGATGGATAGTTGCTATTACCATCATCGTCATTATTATTATATTATTATAATACAGCCCGGACACTTTGGGGGTTTTAATACTAAATCTTAACACACTCTGATTTTTGGATGACTCTCATTTAAAAAAAAAAAAGAAACAACAGGAAGGATGGTTGTTGTGCTGCTGTAAGCTATATAAGACAAGCATTTGTTTCCTCACTCAACTACCCTTTACTGAGCATCTACTACATGCAGATCCCACACCAGAGGCTGGGGAAGCATATGCTTCAGAGTGGATCTACATTTAATTCTTGCAGCTAAATCGTCTTCCACTGCCTCATATGCCCATTCTTCGAAAGCCAAGTCATGCCCTGTGATGCGTCAGTCCTGGCCAAGCAAGGAAGGCTTGCATGCCATGATCACCACTGGAATCCACCAAAGTCTTTCACCAGCCATGTGTCTGCTCAGCAGGAAGGCTGTCACTGTCCAGGATCCTCTCAGGCCTGCAGAAAGTTCTACAGCCTCCAAATTGCCACTGATGTTCAGAATCCAAAGCACTGTCATCTTTTTCCTGGATAAACCCCAGCTCACACCTAGGATCGGAAAGGCGGTGAGTCGTATCTTTGTCTCCCTCAGGCTAAAGCAGTCCTGCTCTTTAACAGCCAACTGGTTTTCCGAGGCTCAGGGGAATTGAAAAGCAGTCCATCTGGAAACTCACCCACTAGCTGTTGCTGTTTAGAACCTGGCAGGAGCAGGGATCAAGGACAGGGATCAAGGCTCTTCTATCATCCCTTCGATGTAGGCCACCTAAGAGTCTATTACCCAAGCAGGGCATGTGAGGAGCAGAGGGCACCTCAGCAGTCATTTTACCCCCGAGGCTCTCTGCCTCGGCCCTGGGGATAAAGAAAGGGTTTAGTCTGCATATCATTCCATTTGGCCTCCACCCCGAGCTGAAATAATGAACCTCACGTGTAGAATGTTTACAACTCTCTGGAAGGCGTATTTCTTAAGTGCAACATAGAATGTGGTAGCATAAAAATAACTGGCGAGTATTTATTTTTGCTAAACGCTCACATGGTTTCCAGAAATTTAAAATGTGTGTCCACTGAAGTTTGAATTCATCCAAAGAGGGCTGGAGACCAGGGCTACACTGTCACCTCAAACCTTAAATTGACCCTAAACCTCAGCTTTGACTTTCCATCCTGCTTCTTCCAAAGACAGCCACAGCTGCCCATATGTGCGATGGGAGACATTCTCCCCATCAGAGCTAACGGCAGCAGGGGCATCTCGCATGACCATTTGGAAACCAGTCTAATCTAAGGCTGCCACGTTCCCCTGTTAGAACAGCATTGGCTTCTGTAGTGACCTGGTCCTTTCATTCTGCATTTTTGATAATTTCACACTGGGGGCAGTGATGACGCTGGAGGGACAGCCTCACCCAGGGCTGGCTCATTCCTAGAGAGACCAGCAACTCACCTGGGAGTGCGACTCTCCCGTGTGGGTTAGGCAATCCATGACCCAGACTCCCAACCACCTCCTTTCTAAAGCCCCCAGAACTCCAGGCCACCAGCCACCTGACCTAAGCACCCCAGCTCGGGTACCAGACAACCAGGGATGGCCCCTCCAGACAGAGCCCACTAAAATTATTCAAGCCAGCCAATCCAAATCTGTCTACTTTGTCTCACCTGTCCCTTCCCCTGAAAACCACACACACACACACAAAAAAGCTCTTGCTACAGTTTCCCCCACTCCCTCGGCCTCCCAACCCACCCCAGGGCTCCTCCATGTGCCCCCCCACCCTGTCCCACGGCATGGCTTGGTCTCTCTTGGCATCTGTGAGTAATAAAGTATCCTTTCAATGGCAATCATCTCGGGATCTGCTGGCGTCGTCATGTCTGAATAATAACAAAACGTACACTGAACAATAGCTTCAGTGCCCAGGAAGGGGCGGAGCGACAACAGGCAAGTGAAACCAAGACCTCCGTGTCACCAAGGCAAACAGGCTCCAGAAGTTGTGAAGGGTTATTCAAATCCCTTCTTTTGAAGAGATGAGGACTGGGAGCACAGGAGGAACAAAGGAGCATGGTCAAGGGCAAAGGCTTAACGACTCGTTTTTTAAATAAAAATGCCCGGATTAGGAGTGTGCAGGGATTCCATCACGTAAGCATTCCTACCATGGCTGAGGCCAAGCTACCACAATGAGGAGAGATGCCCACACTCGGCTCTCACAAGCTTCACGTGTTAGTGCTGGCGCACCAGTGGAGTGGGAGCCCCTACTATTTGCTGAGGGCTCCAGGCAATTCCCAAAACGTGGCCTTGGAGACCCAAGAGTTCTAAAGGCTCCCTGGTACTCCCACAGCAGAGGCTTTCAGAAGAGACAGGAGCCTCACGTCTGAGAAACATGGAAAATCCAGGAAAGAATGCCCCCGGCAAGGTCCTCTAAAAGCCTTTCGGGGTCCCTCCCGCCAGCAGCCATCAGGGGAATGTGCGGCTCAGGGCACACTGGGTGTGGGACAGAGAACATTAGCTTACGTCATAAACAGGCGTCACGAAGGCCTGTTGTGTGACCTTGGGTGAGCTAGTCGGACCCTGAGCCTGGGTCTCATCCCCTGCAAAATGCAAATAACAACTCCACCATTGCTGGGTTGGAGTAAAGGCTGGGAATAATGTTTCTTCAGGGTTCAGCACAATGTCCAACCCGGACAGAGTTCTTAGCTGGGGAAGGAAGCACGTGTAGCTTTCTTCCATCAACTTGTAACTGGAATTCAGTATTTCCTTCGATTATGAATGAAGGCAACAGACCACAGAGATACTAGCCGTAGTTGTGTCCGTTGCCAACAGAAATTAGATATTTTCATACCGCGTTATAGTTAATGCTTGAATTACTAGTCACAGCATACCACTACTTCAAGTTATGATGGTTGTTGGAGTCATCACTAATTCTAAATACACTTAATATATTAACAAAGAAGCCTATATCGCAGCATCACAATTTTTAAAATATGTGGATAATTGTATTCCAATACACTTCACTTCTGTTGTAATCCTATGTATTCTATTTTGTGCACTGAGGAACATTATTCTGAAAAGGGACCCATAGGCTGTACCAAATTACCAAAGGGCTCCAAGGTTCAAATAAAAGAATTCCTGGACTGATGTTATACATGTCAGCAAGACAATGATGGTGACAGCGATTCTCAGCTGCGGGGACAGTCAGAGCCTGGCTTAGGTGACGGCTAGCAGAGCATCCTGGCTCCAGGGGCCCATGACCTGGGGGAGCCCCCAAGAAAGCCACTGACGGAAAGGTCTGTGCTTGCTCCCCGGTGTTTTCTCTTACCCCCNTGTTCACCTGGTCCCGGAGAAGCCGGAGAAGGCTCTCTAGTCACAGTGGACCAGGTAGGAATCCCAGCTCCGTGCCCACCGACTGGGTGTCTCCTAAGCTACGTGTGTGCTCTGACGCCGGCGGCAGTGTGCCATGCTGCTCCTGGAGCCAGGAAACATGGCTCCTGGACGGCCTTGCCAAGTACCCCTGGCTAGTACCCTGCCGTGACCTGTGGTTCAGAAAACCTAGACGTGGCACCTTCAGCCCTGCAAGACGTTGTGCGGGATGAGGGTTGGGGGGAGGCAGACCGAAAGGCCCTGAGGCCAGACTGTCTGCACCTGTGAGCTCTTCTGCAGCTTGGGAAAATGTTCAGAAAGTAAGTTCACTGGTTCGGTTCAGCACCGTGGACGACGTACAGCTTACTTGGCAGAGAAGGACTGGGGTTAAGTTGCTACTTGGGCAGTAGTACTGTGTCACCCAGCTAAGGCATTTTAGGAGCTCCCTACAAAATCACAGACCAGTCTCTCGTCCTTCCAACGGGGAACAAGTGGGCACCGGATGTGGCAGCCGAAAATTCCAGGGCAGGAGCTCCCCTGGCCTAGGCTAAGCACGCAAAAATGTATTTGTTGAATGAAGCAGCTCTCTCATTCCTCTCCACAAAGCTTTGAGTTAAATAGTGTTATTCTATCCATTTTAGAGATGAGAAAATGAAAGTGAAGCTATTTGCCCAAGGTCACCCAGGGCGTAGATGGTAGGAGCAGGATATGAATTGAGTTCAGTGTAGCTCCAAAGTCTAGATTATTAGCCACTATTCTAAGTACACGGATCCTCTATGAACCACAAAGACTGAAGAGCTCACTGGATGATTAGGCACATTTAAAGCACATTTGGGGTGGTGGTGACTTTTGATCCCAGGTAACGCTCTGGCTGTCTTCAACACATCAGCCTTGGGTATTGAACTTGAAGAGATGAAAGCTCTGGTTGATTTGACAACTGGGAGCAAAGGATGCTTTGTCCGTGGAGTCACCATGGCAAAGACATCAGCGGCACAGACAACCCTTCCTAGTCCCTTGTCACCCTGTCTTTCTCACAGAGGGATGTGTCAGGAAGGATCATTTCAGCTGAACTCTATGCTGCCCCATGGTGAACGCTCCCGAGTCTCGGCCCTGGGTGATAGCAGGCTTTCTTGCTTCTAGCTACACCAGAAAACTCCAACCTCCTTTCTCCCATATGATTTTCAAACAAACAAGGGACGGTCAACACAACGTTCAACCTTTGAGTTTTCCAATCTAGAATTCTAGTAGATTCACTGATGCTCCC
Source organism: Ailurus styani (assembly GCA_002007465.1). NCBI lineage: Eukaryota > Metazoa > Chordata > Mammalia > Carnivora > Ailuridae > Ailurus > Ailurus styani. Next base: position 706,165 of record LNAC01000333.1, read on the forward strand.
AGATCCAACATAAGCACTAGCTGAAATTCTGCCATTTCACACACTCCTTTGAGTCCACAGAATACTTTGTAATCATTTCCGTAAGTCTCTGTAAATAGTCGCATCTATTTTGACATAATGCCGTCGGTACCAGAAGTATGATAGTAAATGTTTAACAACTGACTTTCCATGGGGAGGGGAAGCCCTGATGGGTAGCATTTGCTAGTTTCCGTGGTATAAATACTCACCCCTTGGCTGATTTCAAGCTATCGACTTGATGTCACACGTGGAGTTGCTAAGACGTGCCCAGTTGGCTCTTGTGAACTGGTACCAGCTGGCCCCAGCCCACCATAGCCCAGAAGCCAGCACCCAGACACATTATGAAAAAGCTCATCTTTTAATAGTTCCCAGAATACCCCAAACTCACTAGGAGTCCGTGATGAATAACAAGTGATTAAGGGTATTTGAGGCCCAGCTGAGCAGCAAGATCTTGGGAGCTGATAACATTGTGCCTCTTCTGTTCAAAGCCTACTAACCAGGGCAGCAAATGCAGAGATCAGGCAGAATAGATTGGGCATCCCCCGGTCACGACAGCTGTGCACAGAGGAGAGCAAGCTCATCCGACTACATAGCTCTCAAGCCCTATCTACCTGGATGAGCGCTATCCTGTGATTTCACTCCACAAAAGACCCGTGAGGCTGCTCAGTCACATGCCTCTAGCTTCCCCAGTGCCCCTCACATGAACGTCAGCTTGGGATATATGCATGAGCCTGGGGTATACATTTCTGGGCCTCTTCTTCAGTCTCCCTTTGACTGTATTTATTATTTATTGACATCATCCTATGTTATTTTTCTGTCAATTATTTCAAAACTGTCCAACTCCATCGACAGATAAATGTATATAAATTGAGTGAATGGATGAATCACATACCCTGTTAACCACACGGAGTTGTTGGGACTCACAAGAGCCTGCCCACCATACACCGCTGCTCTTGGAGTCAACTTTCACGGCACTGACCTCCAGCTGAGCTCTTACAAGTGTCCTACACAAGCAAAGAGAGCTCACGGTCGCTCCTCATCATCTCGATGGTAATGGAAACAGCAGCCCCTGATGCTCTCCCGTGTGACAGATGATTGTCATATGGTACAGGGAACACTAGGGAAAATACTAATGACCACAAAAAAAAAAATCACGGCTTCCTTCCCTGAGATTTACTTGAGAAAGAGTGAAGATGGAAAGAAATGGGAAGAAGAATAGCAGAGAAGCAGCCACAGAGGCGGCGTAGTGGAAACAGAGCTGGGTGAGTGTGGGAGGACTTAGAAGAACCAAGGGCGAGGAGAGCAAAAACGTTCCAATGTGCTCAGGTGTGTTTGAGAAATGAAGTGAGGCAGGTTTGGGTGTGTGTGTGTGTGTGCGTTGAGAACTACCACTATAAGTTATAAATGGCATCCTCTTTAGCGTTTTGGGAAACAGGAAGTAGATTTAGTCACTTCCGGTTGCTAGATAGTTTTTTATTGTGACAGTATATCACGACTGAACCATGTGGAGCTCCAGCTACACTGGGTGTAAAATATATTATCTCTGCTACTTAATATAGTTCTTCAAGGTAGGCATTTTTATTCCCATTTTATGCATGATGAAACAGAGGATCAGAGAGAATAAGCAAGGATTCCAAGACCACACAAACTGATAAGCGATGGAGCCAAGAGTCGGTCTCCTTCTAGGAAAGTAATAATTATGTTGAAAATAATAAGAGTAGTAATATCCCCACTTCAGAATATTAAAAACAAAAACAAATCAGTTATTGGGGAGAAATCTGTGTACATGTGATATGTAAACAATATCCATGCTTAGTGAAAGAGTTTAGGGAGGATGGCTGGCGTAACTGCTCCTAGGAGTCCAGAAAGTTCTCAGAGGTTCTCCTGAGCTAGGGAGTAAACGAGCTCAACACTGACACCTGCATGCTCACTCCTTCAAATGGGGACTGTGCCAACCCCAAGAAGTAAGCAGTGGCAGAGATTTTTCATAATACCCCAGTATCTATCCCTCTTTTCTTCCACATTTCGGTGGGCACAAGGCTTCTCAAAATAAAGATGACCCCTTGCACTTTGGGGAAGTGTGGCTGTGAATCATGTTCTGGTACGTGCAGTCTCAATGGAAGTGAGGTACCCCAGTCTCTGGAGATTTGTCTTTGCAGGGAAAGGGCATGCTGTACAAGCTGCCCTTTATTCTCCTATCCTTTGGTCTGGAAGGTGAAAACAGTGATCAGTCATCATGGACCGTTAGAATAGGGGCATCATCCTGGCAATGACAGAGCACCAAGATAGAGAGATCCTGGGTCTCTGACTGGTATATGAGGGAGAATTAAACTTCTACCTCATCTAAACCTCTCTTAGATTGGGTCTTTGTCAGAAGGACAGAACCTTCCTTTTAATCTGATAACCCAGCAACTGCTAGGCATATACTAAACAAAGGGAATGAAAAAGCCTACCACAATACAAATGCAAGAATATTCACAGCCAGGGCGCCTGGGTGGCTCAGTGGGTTAAGCCTCTGTTTTCAGCTCAGGTCATGATCTCAGGGTCCTGGGATCGAGTCCCACATTCGGGCTCTCTGCGCGGAGGGGAGCCTGCTTCCCCCTCTCCCTCTGCCTGCCTCTCTGCCTACTTGTGATCTCTGTCAAATAAATAAATAAAATCTTTAAAAAAAAGAAGAATATTCACAGCCAGGGCGCCTGGGTGGCTCAGTGGGTTAAAGCCTCTGCCTTCGGCTCAGGTCATGATCTCAGGGTCCTGGGATCGAGGCCCGCATCGGGCTCTCTGCTCAGCAGGGAGCCTGCTTCCTCCTCTCTCTCTGCCTGCCTGTCTGCCTACTTGTAATCTCTCTCTCTGTCAAATAAATAAATAAAATCTTAAAAAAAAAAAAGAAGAATATTCACAGCCGCTTTGTTCATAATAGTCACAGGCTAGAACCAACCCAAACATCCATCATTGGGAAAACAGACAAATCAGTTGCAGAGTATTTACAGAATGGAATATTATACATTAATTTAAAACGAAGGAGTTGATCCACACAACAATGGGGATGAATCTGATGGACATGATGAAAAATACATTGTGTGTGATTCCATTTCTATGAAGTTCAACAACAGGCAAAACTAATTTATGGTGACAGGGGTCAGAAGGGCGGCCTCTAGGTGGGATATTCAGATTGGCAGGGGCCATGACAGGAGGCTGGCGATGCCCACAGTGTTCTGGTATCTTCTTCTGGGTGGCAGTTACAGATACATATCCATGGTTTCAGTTGTAGTTATATATGTATATTTTTCAATCTGCCTTTTAAAAATTTCTTCCATGTGTTTTTCTTCTAAACAAAGTGGAACAAATTCCAAGGTCAAGGAAAAGCTCTTATGCATGCGTGCACACACGCATACACGTACATGCTCCTTCATTCAAATACTGTGCAAAACAGACTTTGTTCGCTACGAATGATTTCACCATCAGACACACAAAGAAGAAACTAATTTGTGGCTACATGTTGAAAGAAAAAAATAAATAAACGACTTCTAAAACCCGGCAAACACAATCTCTCTCTCCTAGAAACAAAGTTTCCATGGATGCAGGGCCAGAATCAAGAGGATTTTTTTTTTTTTTTTGCTATTAGAAGCAGCAAAGTTTGTCTTTCCCTCTTCAAATGTCAGTGCCCACCGATCACTAAATCACTCCCACGGCTTATTAAAGTAAATGTCACAGAAAGTTACGGACAGCACCTTATTCATTAAATGCACTTGAAGAGCTTTCTGGAGGAGAATTTTCTTTTAAATCTCATAGGAGGTTTGCATTGCAGTGAGAGGGTTATAACCCACCCCAGCTGGGAGGGCATTCTTAACACCAAATGGGTGCTGGATGAGATGTTTTCATTCTCAGACTACACTAATAATAGGAGGAATGTAAAGTTTAAACTTTAAGCCAACTTAATAGCAATGCTGCTATCTATCTCAACTGGCATTTATAAATCCACAGGCATATATGGTAGCATGTGCTAAGAAAGTCTGGGGTCCATTTCCCTAGACCACCCATTTTGTTGCCTGGTACAGCATAGATATTATAAAGAACAAACTCTCATATGTAATAAATGCCAAGTCATCATGTATTTTTCAACTAAAGCTTCAAAGTAATTATGTACTTGACACTTACACCCCAAACCATCAAGGTATTGGTTCTCTTTTCTCTACCATCAGGAGCACTTCAGTGGAAAAGTTTCAGAAGTAATATCTAGAGCTGCACGGTCTACTACAGCATTCAAATTTAAATTTAAATTCATTAAAATTTTTTTTAAAATCAAGGCAAATTAAAAATCCAGTTCCTCTGTGTGCTAACCACATGTTAGGTGCTCAATAGCTGTACGGGGCTAGTGGCTACCGTGTTGGACAGCACAGATATGGAACATTTCCACCACTGCCTAAATTTCTAACGCACAGTGCTGGTCTAGATTACAAAAATCTGTTTTATCTATAGAGGTGCATCAAGATCCTTCCCTGCTAGCTTGAGAAGGAGAGGGAAAGGTCGCAGGCATCAAACAGACCATTATAGACTGACCTTAAGTCCATGGTCACATTAACTCAGAGTCTACCAGCTGCGAGGTACTGGGAGGAGAATCAAAGAAACAGGCACAGACTTCGGTTCCAAGAAATGTGCCCGTCAGTTACTCTACTACAAGAACATAGTACCAGAATGTTGTCACCACCACATCAAGAATACCAATCTCCATGCAAGCCACAGAACCTAAAATAGCTTCAGTCCCCAAATCAAGCCCATCCATTGGCAAAGCAAGTAGAGAATGAGTATTAACCAGCACAGAACTCATCTTGGGGGTTAGGGGTGGGGGATCCTGATTCTGATTGGGAAAATCCCTTGGAAGCTACTGGAAGTCAACTGTGAGATTCAGCACTAGTGGTCAAGAGCAAGGTTCTTCAAGATCTGGCAAAGAGTTCTTCCTGATACAAGATACGAGTGTTTGCTCTCAAGAAAGAACATAGACGGCTGGAAGAGGCAGTAGTGAGAAGGGAGGAAGAAAGCTGACAAAAGGAAGAAAGTGGTCCAGTGGGAGTGCTTTCCTAATGGGTTTCCCCGTCTCTAGTTGGCAGATGCATACCCAGTGGCATCAACGGTCCCCGGGGTCAAAGATGGACATGGTACATCTTTGTGAACCTTGGGTTTTACTCCATCACATGAGGCGGGGTGGCCTGAGGATATTTTAGGAACAGGGATATTGGAAGTTCAATTTGACACTGTCTGCCATGATGGACCACTCGCAAAAACTGGCCACAATAGTTTACCTTCCTGTATCCACACCCTATGCACAGTGAGTCTGCAGCTCCTCCCATCAAGAGGGGAGTCTACTTCTCCCTCCTTTAAAGCTAGACTTGTTTGCAGACCGGTTTTAACCATCCAAATGCAGTAGAGACTGCATCATGCCTGTTCTACCTGCAGGCCTCCAGAGGCCTGTTCCCACTGGCCCATGTTAGTCCTCCACTGTGAAGTAAAGGGGAAGGTCCTAGGAGACGTGCTTCCTAATAGGTCTCCCTGCTTCCATTTACCACAGCCCTGCCTCACCATGTCCTCAACACAGCCACGTAAGCCATGACAGGTCCCTTCTTTGTTACAAGCCCTCCAGGGACTCCCCATCTCGTTCAGAGTAAAAGACAAAGGACGTATAATCACTGCCAAGGCCCCACATGATCTGCAGTGTCACCCCACCTTATGGCCTGAATTCGCCTCCCGCTGCCTCATGCCTCGCCCACTCTGCTCCTGAGCATGCCAGGCCCACACTCTTGCCTCAAGACCTTTGCACTTACAACTTCCTCTGGTTGCAAAGTTTTCCTCCCAGATAGCCCCATGCTATAACCCTGCCAGGTTTCACTCCCATGCCAACTTCTCACTGAGGCCTTCCCTGACTGCCTGCTTTGCTATGGCACCCTCAGCAACCCTGGGCTTCTACCTTTATTTGTTTCATGGCATTATCACTACTTAACAGGCGATAGAGTTGATCCACTTTGTTTCTGCTAGTTGCCTCATGGCCAAGGTCCTTCCCAGACAGAAAGTTATCTGAGGGCAAAGATTTGTGTTTTGTTTATTGCTGTATCCTCAACACTTTGGGCAGTGCCAGGAAGGTGGCAGCAGCTCAATAAATACTTGCTGAGTGAGTGAATGAATGAATGAATGAATGAATCTTAGCTACTGCAGCAGACACTGTCAGTACCTCATGCATAGCCCTCAGGCCTTTTGGTTAAACTCCGGATTTCCAGCTGCCAGTGCTGGCATCTCTGAGAAGATGGGGAGCGGGGGGTAGTCTTCCCAAACCAGGAAGGCCACTCTGCCCGTGCATGAGCTGGACAAGAAATGCTGGGGCACTAATGCCCCCAGATGCAGCACCCAACCAATGACTTGGGAGGCTGGAGTATAAATACCCCAGCTCCCTTGCCTCTTGGGTGGCCTAATTCTCCTGCAGGCTTAAGCTTGCTAATGTTCCTTTATTGGCTTCCCCCTCCCTTGGATCATATCCTCCTGACCTGCTGGTGTTCCTGAATCTTCCAGTGGAAATACCCACACTTGGCTCACGGTCTCAGGGTCTGTTTCTAGGGGAACCAAAGCAAAGGCAGCTTAGAGGCCTGGCTGATTACGTAGAGGGAGCATTTCCTGAGCCCCCACTACATGCCATGCCCATATGTTGTGCCCAACAGAAGGTGTCTAACTCCTGCCCCCAGCCTCACGAATGGGGCAGAGATAGACTGATGAAGGCTGCTAAGTTACCAACTATTGGACCGTGGTCACCATGTCCCACACTCCAGGAGGATAAGAGGGGGGATGAGGAAGCCCATTACAGCTTTCCTCAACCACTGGTCTGAGCCCCAGTGACAGAGCTCCAGCCCATTGCTAAAATACACAAATGCCGCCCTGCTTCTAGGGTAGGCTTCTGAGAAAATGCGTGCTGTTTGTCACGTGGCCCAATTCAACTCATACAGGCCTCCTGAAGCTATTGCAGGTCTAAAAGCCACGGCCCTTGCCCGCCAATCCTTCCCCGACCCTTCACTCCCTTTCTGGGTCCCACTCCCATCCCCCACCCCACAGTCATTCCCTGTGGCAGATAAATCAGAGCCCTGAATTCTCTTGTGATGTTGTAACAAGCTGGCAACGGGCGTGACATGGAGCAGGGGAGGGCACAGGAGCCCCTAAATCAGAAATAATGAGATTTCTCTTTCAGAAGCAGCGTGAAATGAGAGGCAAAGAGCAAGGCTGCTGTAGATAGGAGGGGATGGGGGGGAGGCGGGGGGCAGGAAGGGAAACGAGGCAGCCAGGGGCAGTGTTAAGCCAGAGCGCACTAACATGCTTTTAGAGGTGTATGTAAGTTAAGGAGTGTGGAGTGTGTGCATTCCTGTGTGAGCACAGATGCGTGTGGCACACGGCTGTTAGATTACAGATAACGGCAGAAGAGGCTGATGGGAGAACGGTCCTGTCCGGTGAGCACAGGCTGCTGGGCATCTCTGATTAATCAGCGCTTACGGACAGGCAGGGGGAGATTCTTGGGAAGTAGTACCAAGATGTAAACTTGGCCTGAGGGACAAAAGGGCAAACAGGAAATAGAACCACTAAACGGAGAGAGAGAGAGAGAGAGAGACACACACACACACACACACACACACACACACACACACACACACACACACACACGAGAGCCAAGCCTTTAGAGAACAAGTGTCTACCAAGCTCTTGCTGCCTGTGCAGCACCCGAGGGCACTTTCTGGGGGAACTGGGGCCTGGGACCTGCTCTCTTTCTTGGCTTGTTATCCGAGCGACATTCATTCTCCATCCGAGCGACATTCATTCACCAGCGGAATACTAGTCTATCCGCGAGTCTTCTTTCTAAATTGACCTGGGCAGGGTCTCTGGTTGGAAACCAGCTCCCTTCTCGCCCCTCCTGCCCCCCATTTCTGAACAGCTGCTGGGCGGTGGCTTCAGCCCCATTCGGAAGTCAGAGGAACATAAAATGTTACACATCTGTGGATTTGTGACCGGTTGTGTCATAGTGATCCCTCCTTCTGTTCTCCCTGTCCATTCTTCCCTCTTCTCCCAATCCCTCCATCTTTCCATGTCCTAGAAATGAGGGCTCCTTCCAGGGCAGCAGGGAGAGAGATGCAAGAAAATGCGTGGCCTACCCCTCGTTCTCAGGCACAGGGACAACTTGAGCTCCCCGGGTCTGAGTCGAGCTGGGCGTTGATGGTTCAAGCGAGACAGACAGGCCATAGTCGACAGATACTGTCGCGTGCTACCCAGATACCCGATTCTAGATTGAAGTGCTCTTCTCCTGGGGATCCCTGGCTGCTGAGGGCTCACAGCTGTTTCCTGCTCTGGGAGCCCCCCATCTAGGGACGACCTTCCCCCAAAGACGAGTAATTTGAGGACACAACGGCCCAACCTCCTCACCTCAATTTGGGACCACTCTGAAGGGGCAGCTCACCACCAGAGCTGAGGTATCTGTTGTCCTGTATGGCCGTTCAAGTCCTCCCTGCCCACTGCCACTTCCCCGGCTCCTGCATTGATCCCACAGGCGCCCCCAGTAAGCTTCGTGTACACAAGTCCCGGTGGGAGAGTCTGTCCAGCCTACGGCAGCCGTGAGGAGGAAACGCACTGTCCCGAAACCACTCACAAATGTGATTCCTCACTGAGCTTAAGGCTTAAACAGAACCTGTCAGAGTTCAGTGCAACCCAGCTTCCTCAGCTCACAAGACCGGCAGGAGACAGGTCACCTAGTGGGTGGATTTAGGGAACAGAAGGAAGGAGCAGGGATAACCTGAAGTCCCACAGATGCAAGAGGGACTTTTCTTAGGTCCCAATTCTGTTCAATCTTCAGGGGCAAAGCTAGCCTGAGCCACCAAATGTGGTACCTAAGCACTGTCCAGTGGAACTCTGATGGAAGAATGCAAGCCACACAGGGAATTCTACTTTTTCCAGGAGCCATAGTCTAAAAAGGAAAAGGAAAAAAAAAAGGTAAAAGAATCAAGTGCAATTAAGTTTAATCATGTATTTCATTTAGCTTGGGTCTAAAATAAGATCATTTTACCATGTGGTCAATGTAAACAAACACTAATGAGATATTTTACATTCTCTTTTTCATATGAAGTCTTTGAAATCCCATGTGCTTTTTACACCTTAGAGGCATCTCAATTTGGGTGGTAAATTTTTATCAGAAATACTTGATCTGTATTTAGATTTCATGAAACAGAAGGTTGGAGAGGACACTCAATGTCAAGAGTGTTCCAAAGATACTAAGACTTTCCCAACAACCCAGCCAAACATCAGTTTTTAAATTTAAATTAATTAAATTACGTTTAAAAATCAGCTCATCAGTCACACTAGCCACATTTCAAGTATTCAGTAGCCACCGGAGGCTAGTGGCTATCATGGTGAACAGCACAGCCTTAAGCATCCTTTCTTGACAACGGAACATTCCAGGTTGATAATAAACTGGTTATTTAGTTGCAGGAAAAAAAAAAAAAACAATCGGCCTACTCTTCCAACAGGAAGACGTGACCTCCCTCTCAGTGATCTCTCTTGTTCATATACGTCAAAAGACAGCTTCCGGTACAAACGGGCCACTCTTCAAGAACCCTACACTTATTTCTAAGCGGGCTCTTTAAAAAGAATTCCATCTACCAGGACTTATTCTTTCCTACCACTTAGGAAGTTGGGTCCTCATTTTTCTTCTGGTATCTATCAAGATTTTACTGGCACACTCGTGTTTCCTGGCTTGGCTTGATATTCTTGATATTCTGTGGTAAATAAATCATGTGTGTTTACATTCAAACTGTGCGCTCTGCATATCATTGGAAAATTTGAATCTCCCTTACTCAAACTTGTACCTAATACATGGTCTCCATTACTTTGACACGTTTAAAAAAAAAAACAGAATGCAAACCTTGTCCTCCTGCTATAGCTGCTGTCTAGAACTTGAACTCCATTTGCTAAAAGAAAACATGCCTTCAGTGTCGCACCCTGAGGGACTTAGCAGTGACAATCGCTCTGCATGTACTGGCTACACCATTCAGCAGATCAGTGTCCTTGGGAACCAAAGAAGCCAGGACTGACTCCCACTGGACTCTACAGAGCACCTTATCCTGGGTCTACGAGTGTACAAACTGAACCTGATGCCTCCGGACACAGGATTTGCAGGGAATGAGTCCTGTGCTCACAGGTGAACAGCACTTAGAGATAATCACTGACCTCTGACCTCTTAAGGGATGGTGAAAGCTGTCCTGCTTTGCAGAAAATGTCCTTCACGTATTTAGAATCCAAGGGGGTTCCAGCTGGAAGGAACATTAGGAATCGATTCATTTCTCACTGTGGAGCTCAATGGTGGGAGACTGACAAACTGGACTGGGTGAAATTGTCACCTTTAAGAAAGCAACACAGGTCCACTTTTTCATTATCTTTATGGCCCAAATGTGTACTTCCACTGTGGCTCTTCATCTCTGTCTCCCCCTTTCACTTTCTCATTAATTCTTGCCCCTGATCTCTCTTCAAGGCAGAGATGATCCCCGGCCCCATGCGGAATCCTTGGGGCTTTCCCCGATCACATTTCACATACCAGCTACATGCCCTTGATCTTCAACAAGTGGACATGGCAACAGGAGACTCCCCGGGAAAAGCGAGCCTATCGGATTGCAAACTAAAGCCAAAACGAGGCACAAGGATCTCCGAACAAATTTACGATCATTTCTCTACCACTTTATAAGGCAGGATTCATCAGATGACATCTCGCTGTGAAACCATTCAGTGTTCTCCACACTAAGATTTCGCCCCAGAGGTTAAGTGCTTTAACTAGATACGAAGCGGCCATCAATCCCTTCCCTGCCCCCCAAGCACACATTCCCACCACTTGGTCCACCACTCGGACTCGCCTGGTTCACAAAGGCTCTATTTCCTACTGGCTTATCTATGCACTAGGAAAAGAATTCCTCTGCGACGCACCTTCTTACAGTCTGGTGCCGACTCTGCTAATTTCCTAATTATAGAGATAGATTTTCTGTCTTGTTATTCTAACATAGTTAGATTTCACTTAGACCATGAGAAAAAAAGCCCCAAAATGTGGTTTGAACTTTTTCATTCTAGTGTAACCATCTCCCCATGGTTTTAATTACAGCAGTAAAATAATATAAGTAACACTGGAAACAATAGAAGACATTTGTTAGACAGGAATTAATAAATGATAGTGTAACAGTAGTCATAGTCACAGCTTAGAAACCATCCAAATCAATTGAAAAGTTGTTTTAAAAAAGCTTGGTTTAGGTGCACCTGGGTGGCTCAGTCAGTTGAGCATCCGGCTCTTGGTTTCTGCTCATGTCATGGTCCCAGGGTCCTGGGATCGAGCCCTGCATTGGGCTCCCTGCTCAGTGGGGAGCCTGCTTCTCCCTCTCTCCCTGCCCCTCCCCCTGCTTGTGCTCTCTCTCACTCTGTTAAATAAATATATAAATAAAATCTTAAAAAAATTAAGGTGCACCTGGGTGGCTCCGTCGGTTGAGCGTCCAACTCTTGGTTTCTGCTCAGGTCATGACCTCACAGTTGCGGGATTGCGCCCCGAGCTGGGCTCTGCACTCAGCGTGGAGGCTGCTTCAGATTCTCTCTCCCTCTCCCCACTCTGCCCCTCTTCCCACTCGCACACTCTCCCTTTAGCTCTAAAATAAGTAAAATCTTTTTTTTAAAAAAAAGCTTGGTTTAAATGATAACTGGATAATCTATTATTTTTTAAAAATGTAAGTGTTGCTCTTTTCTACCCTAGGGGCCCATGCATAAGTGGAGGGCAGGAGAAGGCGAGGTCTAACCCGCAGACTCCCAGATGGGGAGCTTCGAAGGTCTAACCTCATCAGCAGGCCTCATCATAGCTGTGGTTGGATACGGTCTCAGCTCTCAAACCATCTTTAATGTGCAGAGATAAAACAGGCGTACACAAACCGAAGTAAATAAATACAGAGCCAAAGAAGAAGAAAGGCATAAAATAAAAGGCTCAACCAAACCAAAAGCTGGTTCTTTGAAAAGGCTAATGAAAAGATAAACCTCTGGCAGAATAATCAAGAAAAAAACAGAGACTGCAAAAATAAATAATACTGGAAATGTTAGAAGATACAGCACCTCAAAGTTTCCCCCATTAAATACCGGCTCCAGCTACCCAAACTTGGGTATCAATTTTCTGAATTTTAAAGCTGGTTTCATTCATTCACCCATCCGCCCGCTCACTTCATTCAATATTTACTGATGTGCCAGGGATACACAAAGAACCGAACCCACCAGCCCGTCTGAAGCCTACTTTGCCTGTCAACAGGTATAAAACAAACAAAGCAAGTCAAAATACCACATGCCAGGTAGCAGAGGTACCTTAAAGAAAAGTAAAGCAGGCTGGGAAGTGGAGATTGATAGGTAATTTTATATATGCAGGTAAGAAAAGGCCTCTTTGAACCAGATGACTTTGAGCAGAGCCCTGAAGGAAATAAGAAAGCCAGCCATGAGAATTTGTAGGAAAGAAAATTCCAGCTAGTGGGAACAGCAAATGCAAAGGTCCTGGGGCACACTAAGACCAGTGTGGCTAGAGCACAGTGAGGCATTTGGGGGAATCTGAGCAGGAAGAATAGCAAAATAAGGGCTAGTAATGCTTATGGTGCTTATCCCACAGGTTTGCAGCCACAATCACAGAAGATTCATCCCGTGGAAGGGCAAATACAAAGGGTTAACTTCTGCTCTGAAAAGGACTTATTAGCAGAAGAGAGAGGAGAGGGGGATCGTTTTAATCTGGGCCTATTAGACAGTGGCTTCTTGGGCAATAGCTTTACCAGAGAAAGAAAAACTTGGACAAGAAGTATCAACCACCGTCACCACAATGCATCACGCGGGCCCTTGACGGTCTGTGAGAGATTGTGAAACGGGCAGCATGTGGGGGGCAGAATATTCCGGCTTGGGTAATTAAGGAGCGGAGCCCTGGAGTCAGATGGCCTGAGTTTACCTCTGTTTTAGACATGTGTCCTTTAGAATGTCACCTTGCCACTTCACCCCTCAGTTTCCCCAGTTGTAAAACAGGGATAAGGACATGTCCGCCTTGTAGGGTTGATGTGAGGACTGAGCAAAGTAACGCCCGAAAAGTGCCAGCACGTCCAGGTCCAAGAGCCCTCCTGGCCTCTGCCATGTAGGCTTGTTTTCTCCTCTCTCGACTAAAGATAAACTACAGAACTCATTCTTAAAACGCTGTCCATGAATCAGATAAATGGGGGGCTGTTCTGGTTGAAGGCAGAGAGCCCCAAAGCCCCAACAAGCTTCTCTCTCCCCTCAGCGAAGACCCCTGAGCTCCTAGAGTGAATCAGAACCACACTGGCTGGGTGTCTATTCTGTGAGGCCCCCTCCAGTCCCAAAATCCCATAACAACCTTCGCGTGTAGACAATGAGGGGCAGAAACAAAACAAGACTTCTGGCTAAATAGTCTCTCTCGAATGATCCAGAATTTCCCCTCTTGGATATATATCCAACAGAAATACAAACACATGTTCTCCAAAAGTCACGTACACGAATGTTCATAGAAGCACTGTTAGTAATAGCCCTAAACCAGGAAACACCCAAATGCCTCTTTACAATAAACAAGAGAAATAAATGTACTGTGGCCTTTTTACACTACGGAATGCAATATAGCCCTGCAAATTAATGAACCACTGCCATACCTCATGACAGGGCAGATCTCACAAGCACATGTCAAGCAAAAGAGGCCAGATACAAAAAGGCACACACTGTATGATTCCATTTGTACTCAAGTATGAAAATCAGCAAAATTCATCTATGACGTTAGAAGTCAAAATAGTGGTTATTCTGGGAGTGGGGTACATAGAGACAAGAAGGGCCTCCGTGGTGTGCATAAAATGTTCTGTTTCTTGCTCTCTAGTGAGCTTCTAACGATTCACCAAACTCTATAGTTTATGGTGGTACACTGTGTTATGCTTTGATTCAAAATGTATTGTTGAAGAATTCTTGGTGAGGCCAGACTCTGACGGTAACAAGACCTCAGTGCGATCCCTGGTTTTGGTCCCACAGGTGGGATGCTACTCTCTGGAAATCCCTTCAAATGGCACACCGAAGCCACGAGCCCCGCGCCGAGACACGCTCCCTTCTCTCCGGCCACCCGGTGGAAGGCTCGCCCTGCAGAAGGCTCATACCTCCAGCAGCAACGGAAAGGTTTTTAAAGTGTTTTACAAACTAGGATGGATGCTGGAAAGCTTTATTATTTTGGATGTCATGGTGAGCTTATTCCTTATCTTTTTTTTTTAACCCTGGCAAATAGCACTACACAAAACCCAGCAGCAGATGATGCAGGTGAGAAGAGTGAGAGAGTTTCATGCTGTGCCCAGAAATTGCATGGCTTTGTTTCCTTTGTCTATTACAGCAGATTAGCGAGTCCGCTTTTCTGTGCTGATCATATAAGCAGAAACAGTCCATTCCCAGATGCCCAAGGGGGCAGTGTGGTGTGGTAAGAGATAAAAATCACTGTGATGATTTCTATTAATGTGTTCAGATCCAACAAATTTGTCCTCTCCCATGAAGAGTTTGCAAGTGTATTTCACATGCTTTTAATCGTCCAAATTAAAAAAAATCCAATTAACTTGGAACCTTAGCTCTTATCAATGACATGATGTGGCTTTCTTTCAACGTTGTATCCTAGTTATGCTCACATACCACAGAGCTGATCATCTGATCATTCAGAAATACTTCTGGTTAAGAAAAAAAAAATCCTTGTGTGGTTTTTTGCTTGGCTGGCTTTTTTTTTCTTTTTTGCTTTTTCTGTTAAAATCCAGACTGCCCAATTATTGGGTTAAGAGCCAATTAGATAAGGAATTAGCGAGATAGTAATTTAATTTTTAAAAAGCAACGTCTACGGGAGCAACTTTAAGAAAATTCAGGTTCTAGAAATAGGATCAATTAGAGTCGGCAATATGATCACTAGGAAGAATGGTTACCTAAAATCCAATTCTGATCGCTAGGAAAGCTGACGCCATCCCTGTATGAGCCACACCCTGAAGAAAATGTCCTCAAATAATAGGAGCCCAGTACGCCCAACTCTTGAGACAGGGCAACCTTGTTAAGTTCCTTTGTTGAGTTTGAAATGAAACCAAGAGATGAAACACTGTGTTTGACATTGAAAGGAAAGAGCAAGAGTTTGGGGGAAACTAGCTGCGTTCCCCCGTCATAAGTAAAAGTACATTTCTGTGTCTTCTTTTGCAATTTACAAGAAAGAAAAAGCAGCTTTGACAGGACCATGTTGGCGCCAGGGGCACCGAGGGCAAGTAGGGGACAAGAGGAGCTAGGAATCAAACAATGGGGAAGAGAAGGCTGGCTTAGGAGTGCGGCTGGAGTCCCAGGGCTGTCTGTCCACGACACCAGGTCTGAGGACCAGAGCTCCAAAGCTGCCCAGCCTTCTCAGCTCTCCCCCCGGGACCAGACGCAGATCGCAGGGGCACTGGCCACTGCACATTATGAACAGCTGGTTTGTGGGCACAGCCAGGGTGCTCATGTGACCGCAAATCGGACTTCAATACACACCCACGAGAGGACCCTACAAAGAGCATGCCCGGTTTCTGCCATCGTGACGTCAAGCGCATCACGTGAGCTTCCGTCACCTCCAAAGGTCCAGCCAATGGCATCGAAGTTGGAGGGGGGCATTGCCCGGGGCAGAAAGGTCCATGTTTTCGGACTCCATCAAAAAACCCCCTCAGAGGTCATCATAAAAAAATGAGATGTTAGGGATCTGACACTGGAAAACAGATCTGGCAAGGGCTTCGTCACCAGACCAGAGATGTAAAGAAACTTTCTGTTCCTCCTTCCCATTTTATTGTTGACGAGATTACAATAAGATTATTTTCAGACTCTTCTTTCCACTAAAAGGTGCTTGACTACCAGCCCTGGCCAACTCCCTCTACTCAAACCCTAGTGGACACCCAAACCTCACCTTTCTAATGACCAACAAGCCCCGAAGTAAACATCATGATTCACTGCTTAGTTAGATGCCAATCCTACCTGGGAAGTTGCTTTGTATCATCTAATTCTAACCTGTCTTGAGCACTGAAATCCTAACACCCTCATATCGAGACATTCTTTAACATACCTGAGGACAACAAATTGGGTTTTTCCAGACTTCCCCCATCTGTTTTCCAACCACTTCCATATGCTATCTCTGTCTCCCCCTCCCCAGCCTCGCCTGCCTGCCCGCCCGCCCCACTGCAGCGCTCTCGTGGTCAATAAAGTAAAGAGGATGCCCGCCAGGACAAGAGGACAGACTTTATTTGCCTGTCCCCACAATGAGCATGTCTGTGCTATTTGCATTTGTAGGAAGGCACGGGCTACACTCTCAATGTCACGACTGATCGCCACACGCTAGACATACAAATTGCTAGATGCTGAGGGCAGGCCATGCACACACACACACACACACAAAACGGACAGACAGAAGACTGCTTCCCTTGGGGCCAGGAGGGTGGCTAAGCAGCCAGCCAGACCAGAACTCCACCAGGAAACATACATGAAATTGCTCTGGCCTGTGGGACATCACCCATGATAAACCAGCACCACACTCTGAAGGACGCGATGCTTTAAAAATAGACGAGGCGTGCATCGGTCGACCAATCAATCCGTCAATCAACAACAGATGGGGTGAATGGACAACTGAGAACTGCCGCACATACAAGCATGAAAAGGTGAAAAACAAAAACACCCCAAAATGGTGTGTTCTCTGAAAAAGAGAAGGTGTTCTTATAT
Source organism: Ailurus styani (assembly GCA_002007465.1). Taxonomy (NCBI): domain Eukaryota; kingdom Metazoa; phylum Chordata; class Mammalia; order Carnivora; family Ailuridae; genus Ailurus; species Ailurus styani. The sequence goes on from LNAC01000333.1 coordinate 722,983, forward strand.
CCTAGCTTTACTATGTAGTGAGTACCTTTTTTTTTTTCCTGGAAGAGCAGATTCTTCTGAGACACACACAACCCTATTCTTGCCCCTTCGTCTACGACTCCAGCAATCTGAGAAATTAGCCGAAGGGAATCTCATTTTTTTTCTTCCCCTCCACAAGTACCATTACCAGTGTGAACAATGAGAACAACCTCACCCCCATCTGAGTCCCACACTGACAAGGGCACAAAGAGCCCTTTCCTGTTACACTGTCTGGGGCTGTCTTGACTGCATATGACACACACAGAAAGGAAATTTCAATGGAGGCCCCCAAAGTGCTACTTTAATTCCTTCCATATTTTTTGCTGTGGGGCATTTCCGAAGGCTTTTACGAGCCGAGCAGTCAACTGCGTCGTTGAGTCGCCCCACAGTATCACTGCACTTCGCCAAATCCACCCAAAAGCTCCCGAGCCCGAGTCAAGCTCTGCACCCCAAACGCCTATGAGCCATGTGTGTAACCACTCAGACCAGCCTACCTTGAAACACGGGTCTCCTGCGTGAGCGCTGCCCTCAGTGGCTCACCCTGGTGAGAATCCAGCTGTGTGCCCATCGCTCGCTGGCCCAAGAGGGCATGCTCACAATCGGGCGCCCACTTCCCATCGTCTGTTCTACAGCTGTCTTCCCGGGAATTGAAGGCATTTTGCAAACATAATACTAGTGTCCGAATGTCGCCAGCTAGAGCATCAGACACTACAGCTGCCTTGGTTTGGCAGGCTGGCATTTCCATGCAGCTGGCTCTCCCCACCGTCCGCGCCCTCCTCCTCTGCCATCTCCACAGAGTCACTGCCGCCATGACATGGCTGCCTCAGGCCTAAAAACAGACCCTGCTCCACACGAGAACTGGAGACATTTTGCTCCAGTATTTTCCTGAAGCTTCTCATCAAGTCAGGGAGGGCGGTGGTGGGATAAAGGGAGGACAGAGCTTTTAGCTGAGCCCAGTGGTGAGACATTTTCCAGTAGACCATGGAACTGGGATCTTCCAAGTTGTTCCTGGCACCTGGCTACTGCAACGACCCTAACAAGTCAGAGCAAACACCTCTCCAGCCATCTTCATTTTCCTTCTCTCGCCTGAACTCAAGAGCTCCTGTTCAGAAACAGGAGCCATTCTCCATCACTGAACAATGGGGGCTCATTTCAGGGTACTGGTCAATCCAGGACAGATTTGGTAGTTACGGCTTCTCACTGTCAGGCGTGGACTCTTCTCCCAAACCCCCGTGAAGACGAGGGGCAAACCCTGTCAACAGGGAACCAGCCACCTCTCGAGTCAAAAAGCTGCTCTTTCACAAGACTTCGATGGTCCCTGGGCTGCCTCATGGATCCCCAGAGCCCTCAGTCTTCTTTACTCAGAATGATACCAACCCTACACCAACCAAGAGGCAAAACGATGACAAGTCGGGGACCCTGAGAGGCCACCGCAACCCTAGAGTATCAGTTTCAATGATGTCATTTATGTGGCACCTGAGGCTATGAGGTGTTACACTCAAGAAATACTAGTACCGTCCCTGTCATCATCTATGGCAGGGCTCCCAAATGATTTAAGTCCCTCCCCTGATCAACAGAGCATATGAACATAATCTAGACTTTTCTCATCTCTAAGAACCAACTCCTGGACCAAGGATGAGGACAGTGACCCCCTCAAGCTCATGGAGCTTTTTGCGGGCTCTCTGTCCCAACACCGACACCCTCCAACCCTTGGACTTTGAGTGCTTGTGCTCTCGGGTAAACGAGTTCTCCGGAGTCTTCCTTCATTGTCCAGTGGTAGTGGCGGTATAAGCCGTCGTCAGGCTTTTTCACCTAATGCTGTCTTATTTGTTTCACGAATCCATCTGCTGTGGAAAACTGCACTTGTGTGCCCATGTGCACGGTGCCGCCCGGAGTGGGGACCATGCCCAGCTGGCTTGGCCACATCCAGGGGAGCGACACACCCGTCAACTCCCCTGGCAAAGGCACGCGCTCTGTGATGACAACTCTAGCTGTGTCTCTAGATGTCTTTTTTCCCCCCTTTTCTTTCATTATCATCTATGTTCTAGAGAGTTCCCTGAGGCCCCTCCCCCATGCCCCATGAATGGAGACTGCAAAAATAAAGTCTGGGTGAGTGAAATGATGCTGCGAACCAGGGGGCGGCCCCAGGCTCACCAGACCTGGCCTCGAATCTCAGCTTGCAACGCTACAAGCCGCACAACCCTGGACCCCTCGCTTTCTTCTTGGAGCTTCGGTCTCCTCCTCTGTACAATGCGGGGGATAAAAGTCGTCCTCCGTGGGGTCAGACTGCTGTGGGCCTGCAATGCTGTAATGTGGGTGAAGGGCTGGGAACAGAGCCAGGCGCATCCTAACCCTTCCACACTTGTTTGTGTATGTCGGTCCTAGTTCTAGAATTAGCTGCCACACCACCTAAACCTCACGGTCTGTGACGGGTGAGACGGCACAGGGGTTTTAAGTCCACGGGCTCGAGGGCCAGCCTGCCTGGATGAGACCCCTGGGGTTCCTTGTCACTAGTTGTGTGACCCTGCTGGGCAAGGTGTTTTAGCTCAGGGACTCAAGCGAAATCCTCTGAAAAGAGGGGGACAGTAACTTCTAGAACTCAGGCCTGTCATGCCATTTCAGTCACTTAAGAGCCATTTATAAAGTACTTCCAACAGTACCTGCAGCTTGTAAGCACTGAACGGATGCTGCCTGACCTTATTGCTATTATGTGCTCCGACTTTGTGGATGGTGATGAAAATGGCCACAGGGCTGTCTTCTCCCTGCGCTCACACCCTCCCTAGAGGACAAGGCAGATTTCCCATCAAGTGATGGAGTTGATGTCCCTGCCCCTTGAACTGGAGCTGGCTGAGTCCTGTGCTTTGGCCGATGGGCCATTAGCAAGCATAATCCAGCAGAGGCTTGGGAAAGTGCTTGGGAACGGGGGCTTGCCCTCTGCTGCCGCCCTGGGGAGCCCTCTGTCTTGTGAACGAGCCCAGGCCAGCCTGCTGGAGGATGAGAAGTCACGTGGGAAGGAACGAAGGCACTCTAGCCAACAGCCGTAGCCTGACTCGCAGCCGGCTGAGAGCCACACTTACGACCCAGTCACCAGCTAACATGCCCACTGGCCACAGGGGCACACATGAGGCCCACGGAGATTAGCTGACGTAGTCCAGGGCTGAAGAACTACACAGACAGCCCACAGAAATGTGAGCCAAATAAATGGCTCTTGTTTTAAGCCATTCAGTTTTGGGGTGGTTTGTTACACGGCACGAGCTACCTATACCAGGCCTTCTAGAGCCCACGGTACTGTTCTGTGTACCGTTCTAACTCGTGGGTCCTTGTCTGCCAGGTTTCTGTGGCCAGCCCAAGAAGCATATGTTGTAAAGGCATTTTAAAATAAGCACACACACACACACAACCCCAAGCCCTGTGCCTTGGCTAACCAGTTTTTCTAAAGAGAGCAAAACCCCCTCTAGACATTTCTGTTAAAAACAGCTTGAGAGGAAAAGCTTCTCGGTATAATTATAGACACACAGATGGGATCTAGAAGCTGAGACATAACAAGCAGAAAACTTTGTGGGTGGACATAAGACATAGGGGCAGGCTCAGGCCCAGCTCCTCTGAAAACTTTTCCTCAGCTCTTCTCACTGATATCCACCTCTTCTGGCTGACTTCCTATACCCAGAGTATGCATTTAGGCTTGAGATCATCTGTGACGCCACAGGGCCCTAGAGGACCGACCCCGTGCACATCTGTGTCTCAACGACTGAACAAAATGCTAGATTCTTCGCCAGGAGAAACCTGTCGCTATGCCTCACAGCACCTAGCAAACTTCCAGGCACAAATTAGGCATGCAAGAAAATCTCAGCAGATTGCATAAAATTAAGCCATGCATTTTTAGAAAATGGTCATTAGAAGTGGTCATTACATGAAGCAAACACGCCAAATTAGAAATGAATACATACTGCATACCCATGGAGAGGCAGGATGAGCAAGAGGGCGCAAGAACATGGCCTCTAACACCACACTGGCTGTGTGGGAACCAGCACCCTTCAAATGACTAACTGCACCTCAGTTTCCCCACCTGGAAACAGTGATAACAAAAGTAGCTCTCCCGTGGGGCTGTTAGGACAACCGGCTGAAGTAATGAAAGTCAAGTACTGTGTCTAGAGCACGGAATACTATCTGGCAACAAAAAGGAATGAACTTCAGAAATGTGACCCTCCATGAAAGAAGCCAGTCACAAAAGATCCCCTGGTATATGATACTATCTCTACAGACTTCCTAGAAAAGGCCACTTCACAGAGGCACAGGAAAGAGCTCAGTGGCTGCCTTCCCTGGGCTGGGACTGAGGAATGATTATAAATGGGCATAAGAGATGAGAGAGGGGCGCCTGGCTGGCGCAGTCGGTTAAGCCTCCAACTCTTGATTTGGGCTCAGGTCGTGATCTTGGGGTCATGAGATCGAGCCCCGCATCAGGCTCCACGCTCGACAGTGAGTCTGCTGGAGGTTCTCTCTCTCACCCTCTGCCCCTCCCCCTACTCACACATGCTCTCCCTCAAATAAAAAATCTTTAAAAAAAAAAGGTGAAAGAAATGTTCTACAAATCAGATTTAGATGACGGTAGCACTACTCGATAAACTTACCCCAAATTGCTGAATGGTACACTGAGAACGGGTGAATTTTACAGTATGTAAATTACACCTCAATTTTAAAACCACGTAAAGGGTCGGGGCACCTGGCTGACTCAGTCGGTACAGCACGTGAGTCTTGACCTCCAGGTGGTGAGTTTAAGCCCCAGGTTGGGCATACAGACTACCTTAAAGAAAAGAAAGTGTCAAGGGCTTAGAGAAGAGTGCCTGGCCCAGAATGAGCACTCTATGTGTTTATCAGCTCAAATAAATAAGCACTGTTCTTGGGAAAACCCAGGCACAGCCCAGTCCCCAAAGGTGCTGAGCCATCCTAGTCTATCTGACCCCTTGTTCACCCCACGCCATGGCAGGGATCTAAAGCCGGGATGCTCTTCCCACGAGTCCACGATGCTGCTAAGCCAGCCGTATGTGTCTCCTTTGGCTGCTACCGGCCCTCCGACTGCCAAAATGCTACACAGTTTATTAAATGCCTCTTGTTTATGTAGCTCATGATGCCAAGCTGTATTTTACTACATTGAGCCAACTGCTCTTATGCAAGGTTCTGGGGGTGGTGGTGTTGAGGAGAGGTGTCGGGAGGAGGAAACGATCACACTACTGAGAGAGGGAGATTCTTCACAACGAGGACTCCAGAAACAGCTGCTGATTACTCACCGAAGCACACACATCCCTGCCCTCGACAAATGTCATGCCGTGGGTTGTCTTTGACCCTGCTCGAAATCTGGACAACACCCCCTTGGGTGGAAAGAAGGAGCGAGCTTGGGAGGGGGGAGAGAGTTTGAAACAGACAAGAGTCCCAAGCAGACAGTTCCTGCCAACCTGTGGCTTTACCATCTTGCCTCAAATCACCTGCGTGGAGGCCTCACTCCATCTTGTTTTATCCCCCGCCCTGCATCAGGAGCTGGCCCATTCACTCCGGTCCGATTGGGTCACATGCTCAGCTGCTCCCCATTTCCCACATCAATGTTGTCGGAGCCTATCTTCCCAGCCACCTAAGCGCATCCATCCAAATTTTTTGAGAGGGAATGAAATGTGACTCCATCTCCCCACAGCCTCCTCAGACTTGGCAAAATGGATACCTGGAGTCATGCCCAGACCTAGTAAGACCAACCCACTTCCCCCACTCGATGTCAGCATGCGTGCGATGATTCGGAGATTATTTACTGAGTGCCCACACGTGACAGGACCTGGGTTCCATCCCCAGCAGTGCTTCTCAAACTTGAGCGTGCATTGGCATCGCCTGGAGAGACGAAACACCGAAATTCCTGGGCCCTACCCCCAGAGCTACTAATTCAGTAGGTCTGAGGGGGAGGCCTGGATTCAGCATTCCTGCTAAGCTCCCGGGTGATGGGAATGCTGCCGGTTCATGGACCACCCTGGGAGGGGCACCGTCCTAGAGGTTATAGTGCGTAACAGTAACTCAGGCAGCTGCTAATCCCCTCCTGGACAGAAGACACATGTGAGCACACCGACACGCACCGAGCCAAACCGTAACACCACGTAAGACAAGGTAAGTCTTAGCCTTAGGAGAGATCCAGGCAGCACATAAGGGAAACTGAGGGATGAGTTGGATCGCATATATCTCCATGAAGGACTTCTTCGTGGGCAAAGACCTCACCTTACTCCTTTTTCTGTTTTTAACACCTAATACAACGCCTGGTACACAGTAAATGCTCAGTGGAATGTTTAGGGAATGAATGAGTGATGGAAGAACCACAAATGAAAACCTTCGCCCGTTAAATTGTCTGCTAGCCCGTTTCTCTGCCTTACCAAAAACCAATGATCCTAGGAAATAATCATTTTAGTATTTAAGATTCTGAGGTCAGGCTATGAATTTGATTTTGCCTAAAATATCTAACTTACAAAAAATGTACTAAAACTCGGTTTTTAAAAATCAGTGAGTCAACAAACACTGAAAGAGCACAAGGACTGTGCCTAGAATATTCTGTGCCAGATTCCACAGTGAGCATGACCTACGTGGTTCCTGACCTCTGAAAGCTGAAAGCCTCAGTTTCTCCTGCAGACGATATTCTCCATACTGGAGTTCAAAGCCCACTGGAGCCTTTCCTAAGATCTAACTCTAGTCAAAATGTCAAAGTCTGTGGCTCTGAATCCTAGTTTGCTGGCTATGGGTCTTGGGGTCAATTACTTAACCTCTCTGGGCTTCTTCCTTGTCCCTGAAACGTGGATAATAGTGGGACCCCAATTGAAGGACCAGAGGGAAGATCAAGTTCATTGATGTCATGCACTTACAGCAGTGCCTGGCACATAGAAAGCGGCTGTTAATGCACACTCGTTTTTATTACCATCATCATCATTACTATCTCCATGATAATTGAAAGCTAACCCCCCCACCCAAGGAGCACAAGATGCTATCAGCTTATAAAGTGTCAGCCTGAGAAGCAAGGAGAGGAAGAAAACTGGGGATCTGACCCTGAAAAAAGCCCACCCCAGTCTTACAGCTTCTCACTCCACCCCCACTTTTCCTGCTCGCCTCCAATCCACTTTCACAACAGCCTCTTGAAACATCCAACCCGTTTATACATCAGGGCCATCGCCACAATGGCTCGAGTCCAGAACCAAGCTGGCAGGATCAAGAGAAGACAGGCCCCTCTCATTCAGCCACACACAGTCGGCTTGTCACACTTTTGGAAACCAGTGACTCAGATGTAACTCTCCTGCAAGGTGGCAGCTGGTGGGCTTTGGCAAAGCACACAAAGGAAGCACATTCTCTCTCCCAGTGACCCAGGGCACCAAGGAGAAGGTCTTAACACAGTTCTCATTCACGCTTTAGCCTAATTAAAATGGCATTACCAGTTTCAATGGCGGGTTTCTTCTGCCAGCAGCAACTGGTTCTCTGGAGTTTTTTCTTCTTGTTTTCATAGTTTATTGATCTCCCAACATGGATCTGAGGACGCTTGGATCGGGCGACAGCAGCTCTGCTCTCTTTCCTCTCTCCCCTGTTCTTTCTGAGACCCCCAGGTCTGCGGCCATTATTTGCTGTGTCTGTTTATCTAAATTGGCTCAGAGGCCTCACAATGGGCACATCTTTGTAAACCCATAGCCCAAACTCTTTTGGGCTTCATTACCAAACGGACTTCATTCTATAATTTAGCCTAAGATTTCCCAGGGGCCAGGAACCCACATTTCATAAAACCCAGACCTCCCTGGCCTGCCCACCTCAAAAAACACAGTGTCCACTCTGCGATCCGATGGGCTGGAGGTGACAGGTAACAAAATGGATCTCACATCCCCTCCATAAAGTCTTCATTTCTTCCTCTCGCAAAGGGGCTACTTGTCTGCAACAACCTCCAGGAAATCCTGTGAATAACTCAGTTTTTCCTGCCTTGCTTACAAAACAAGTGTCACCTTGCAGTCCATGGCACACCACCCCTCCAAAGCATTTAGCGAGGGGTTTGACCGCCCCATCAAGCTAAACAGTTCAACTCCAAGGTGAGATTTACAGGGACGGAGCAACAGGGTTTATACTATTTGGGATGGGAAGCAGAGAGACTGTAAAAGAGTAAATGATACCCCAGTAAATCCACTACCATGACCCCCCGGCCTTTTCTCATCGTGTGGTCTTTATTCTTTTATCCATTGGCTCATTTGTTCATCACACTCTTACCGAGTACACCAAAGTGACCTGGATATGGCATGCTGGTTAGGGGTGTGGGCTTTGGGTTCAAGCAGACCTGCTCCTGTTCAAGCAGAATTTGCAGTTCTGCCATTCCACCAGCTCTGAGCGTGGCCAAGTCACTGGGCTTCTCTAAGCCTCAGTTGCCTAGTGCCACTGAGCATGGTTGTGGGAGCTAAGTGAGGCCACATATGTAAACCACTTGGCAAGAGGGATGAGCTATGCGATATGTGATGATCATGGTGGTGATGTGATGAGGAGGAGACAGAGGAGGATCAGGAAGAGGAGGAGGACCACTCCTGGGTCTTGGGAGGCAGCCTGTGGTAGCTACTGAGCTGGCGGTTCATCTAGAGCAATAGCTAAATTTCCTCCCTAACTCCACAATTCCCAGCTGTTTTGGAGATGAGAAACTGCATCTGCTTCCCCCAAACCCTTGGGATTCTAGCTCCCAGTTTGTGGGGAGGCCAGCCCTTAGGGGCTAGAAAATCAAAGGAAATCATTCTGCTTTTCCCTCTTACCCTCTTACCCGTGATCCCCTCTCTCCTGGGACCATCTAGGATGGCCAAATGGGATGCAGGAGGAAGGAAATCCACATACTCTCCAGTCCCTCATCTTCAAGCTTGGAGTTCAACCTAGTAAGTGTTGGAAACCAACGAAGACTCCATTCTAATTGAGCATAAAATGAAGCCTTTTCACTGCAACTGAGCAAGTGACCAAGTAGCAGTCCAAGTATGCCAGGTAGGCCCGGCATAAAACAGACCTCAACCCTTCAGATTCTTCTCTTCGATGAACATTCAGTGGAAAGACAAGATGAAATCACCACAGACGACATGGATGGGAGACAAGTGGAGAACTCTTCCTGGGCCCCAGCTTTTTCTGGAATGGGACTGGCAGTAGCTCAGGATACTGAAAAAGCTGGGGCCCAAGCAGAGTTCTCCACTTGTCTCCCATCCGTGTCTTCTGTGGCTCCTTCTGTCCTGAGTTTATTCCTTCATCTCACCCACCCAGCAGCTTGTCTTACTAGGCTCTCCAATGGGGAAGGCATAGACAAACCAGCCCAAATGAGCTCCAATGGCGTCAAATGGCCCATAAGTCAACAGGGCCCCAAAGACTCAGACTTGGACTCCTACACAAAGTGAGCCCACTCCACTTCCTCTTAAACTAGGGAAGGGAGGCAACAACTTAGGCTTGTCGGTCACATAACAGTCCATTATACAAAACGTGTGGGGTCAGATCAATGGCACACCGAAGATATGCACTCCACAGAATGTGTTCATACACAAACCAGGGGGTGTGTGCAACACGGTGGCTTTAACTGAAAGCATCCTGCCACCAACCTCCTTAAATTATCATTCTACTCCTTGCATAGCTATGTCCCTTGACTACAAACCACCTGAATCACTGTCCCCAGGACCACTGCAGGATGTCAGCCTCAGGCTTTCCCTCCTTCAGACTAATACACTCCAGTATAGCTCCAGTGAATCAGAGACCCCAGAGTGAGCAGTGGCTTCCACAGTGAGTACGTGCATCAGAGGATTCTTCCCTTGAGCAGGGGTTCCAAACCTTTGCCGTGCCACAGCCCCTTTGGCGGGTTGGTGAAGCCTATGGACCCCTTCTCAGAATTCTTAATGCATGAAATACAACGTATACAATTGTCAAGCAAACAATAGTGTCAGAATGCGAACACTAAACAGAAAATTGGTCATAGAATATTACATGTGCTCACTGATACAAGAAATAACAAGATGTAGCAGCAAATCTACAACCACGGATCATGAAGTACTAAGCCTGTTTTGAGATCTCTCTAGGAACTCTAAGATGATGCGGAAATGCCTAGGATTCCTATTAGCGACAGAGGCACGGGTACAGGTAACACGACTATGGTCTGTGTCTCTTTGAAATTGAAGGAAATATCCAAGTTTAGTTTAAGGTTAGTGAAACTAACGAGGTCATTTTTTTTCCTGGATTTAATGAATTCTACCTGCCGACCATCTTGGTGGAAAGGAGGTTTCCAGGTTAGGATCAATCCTTGTCCCAGAGTGGGGCTACATGGATGGACCGCTGAGGAAGAAATGAACGAGCCATCTATACCAATGAGGGAGTATGTCAACAACTAGCTGTCACTGGGGAGGGCAGAGGGACAATTCCTAAACACTGGAATAATACTCTGCGCCCCTAATGACAAAGAAATGGCGATGTTCTAGGGCACGGCATTAAGAAGCACGGTGAGACCACAGCTAAAATGGTTCCAGTGCAAGGGATCCACAGACCCACCCTGGGACAATGAGAATGAAAGGGTCCTGGATTTTTCTAACTTGCTTACTTGTTATCCATTATATCACTTCTCTAGGTAGTAGAAGAACTTCCTAGATCAGTCCTGCCATGCCACATCCTTGGATAAACTGTCCCACATACCACAGCCCAGGAAAGGTTGAAGTGTAGGACGGTGACTTTGGCAGCCATTTTTGGTCCCGTATGTATGTCCCTGTCCCTCCTCATGCACAGCTGACTGGACCAAGGGTGAGCACCAGATTCAAGAGTAGCCTAACTATTGGCTGGTCAGCAGCCAAGGGTGTGGCTTGATTTTTTTTTTTTTTTAATGATCTGGATGAAGCCGACTCTCTCTCTCTCACTCTCACCTTCTCTTCCAGAAAGGGAATGGAGACATTGAAAGGTGGAGGCAATTATGGGTGGAAGTCAAACCTGGAAGGAAATACAGAAGAAAGCCAGACTTGGATGCGGGGCCACGAGAGGGAACAATCTGGAGAGAAGCCGAGTCTGATCCTGGGCCCCTGGGACGGCTTCGGCTTTATACCGTCCTCCACTTCCTGTCTCCGCAAAGCCTCCACTTCCTGTTTCCACAGGAAAATCTCATGAACAGGATTCAGAGCGTCTTTGGAAAAAAGTCACATTTTCACTTTCACTAACCTGGAACTCAAACTTAGCATTTCCTTCTCCTCCTTCTGGGAAGCCTTCTATAATCTATAAGATTGGGTAAGATGCTCCAACAATGTGCGTCCAAGCCCCTTTCACCTACTTTTATCAATGCAGGAACAATGTTCATTGCAATGCCTACTTATATCTCTCTACCTCACTTTAGACCATAAGTGCCTTGAGGGCAGGAACCCTGTTGGCCTCCTGTAGATTCATGGGGCTTGGCACAACAAATGTAGCAGACTTCCTAAATTTTATTGAATCAAATAAGGAATGAAACTTCTCCAGGAAGTTACGGGGACACTAAATACTAATTTAAGGATGCAAGTTTGGTGTCCTAGCCATAGCTCGCAAAAGGGAAATAATGGACCAGATACCAAACCCTGTAGGAGAATATTAGAATGGAGGCCTGTCATACAACTGGATTAAGGCAATTTGGTTCACTGAACATTAACTGTGACCTACTATGGGTTGGACCCCCTTCCCATAAGGATTTAACAAACATGAGAGAGTTCAGGCATGCAGAAATATCTCAAATGTAATGCAGAATGAGATGCATACCATACAAGACAGGTCAGTTGGAGGAAAACTTGTCACCAGAGCTGGGATCAGATAACCTATATCTAAATCCTGACCCACCACTTAGCAGTAGCAACTGCAACCAGTTGCTAGACTAAGCCTCAATCTTACTGTCTGTAAAATGGAGCTGATGATATTTATCTCACAGAAGGGTTATGAAGACTAAATGCCACCATTACATGGAAAGACCTGGTTCCACAACTGGTACCTAACAGATGTTCATTAAAGGTCTGGATCTTTCCCTCAGGTATTAAAAAAAAAAAGGAGGAGGGGTAGGTTCAATTGTACACTGTCAGCAAGGTGGTGGCAGCACACGATAGAAATCTGATCCGTGGCATGTCACTCCTAAATCCATTTTACCCATGACTGTGCTTGAAGAAAATTTTACTGTATTTGGAGCAGCCTGGAAAGAAGGTTCAATTCAGCGCTAGCAACCAAAACAGAACTACAACGTGAGACACATGTAAAATGTTAACTTCTCTAGTAGCCACATTAAATGAAGAAGTAAAAAGAAACAGGCGAAATTAATCATATATTTCATTTAACCCAATATACCTAAAATATTATTTCAATATGTAATCAGTATAAAAATGGAATAATGATATGTTTTACAGTCCTTCGCCTGTACTAGGTCTTAGAAACCCAGCGTGTGTTTTATACTCAGAGGGCCTCATGCCGTGAATGGCTGCCACGTGGGACAGCCCAGGTCCAGCTCATGTGGCAACAGCTGTGGGGGTCACCACTGAGGAAATTGATTCTATTTTTTAAAGATTTATTTATTTGGGGGGGGGGTTGGAGGAGAGAGCATGTGTGCGCACGCAGAGATGGAGAAGCAGACTCCCCGCTGAGCAAGGGAGCCCAAGGTGGGACTCGATCCCAGGATCCCATGACCATGACCTGAGCCAAAGGCAGATGGTTGACCGACTGAGCCACCCAGGTGCCCTGAAATTGATTCTATTGAGACAGTGGATGAGAGCTCAGACTCTGGAACCAGAGTGGGTTCAGATGCTGCCTCGTCACTCACCAGCTGTGTGACGTTGGGCAAGTGACTTCACTTGCCTATGCCTAATGTCTTCAACCCTGCCGGGGAAGAGGAGTAATGCCAGCTTCTGGAGCTGGGGAGGATGAAATGAACTGACGCGTGCCCAATACTTAGACCCGCGCTGGGCACATAGTGAGCTGTCAGTAAATGGTAACGAGTGCCCCCCCTCCAGAGGGGGGCAGGGAGAGAGTAGGAGAGAAGTCCAAAACCTACGAAAGGATCAGGGTCCTGCTACTTCCTGTCGGGAATCGTCCACGCTGATTAGACCACTGTGCTGTGGCCCTCACAGGCCAACGAGTGGGGGAACCGTGGTACACAGCAGCCCAGCGTGAAACGGCCCTGGAGGGTGGCAGGCCCCCGACTTTGCAATCCAAAAGCAATCTGTGGAGCTATGGTTCCAATTAGGAAGGTAAAGCTGGCCCAAATACTGCTCCCCACAGCTTGGCAGGAAAAGCCATTCGCAACAAACCAGACCATGTCTCCCATTTTCTGTCTTTGTTTCTCTGTTCAAACATTTGTAAGTCGTTCTGAATTTGGGAGAGGCGGCGGCAGCAGCTGTTTTAAAAGGCAGAGCCAGGATCGAATGAAGGCAGGCCAAACACACAAGTGGCCAGGGGTATTGGAAGCCAGAATACAAATCATGAAAATAAAGAATAAATTAAGAGCAATAAAACTCACATCTGCTGAATGCAGGCAATTATGTCTTCCTGGAAATAACTTTGGATTCTTACAGATTAATCGTGATCTACGTCTCTCGATTTACGGCTGATTTTTCTTTTAAATCTCACCCAGACAGGCCTTCTCTTTCCTGGCACCCCCAGCCTGACTTACTATAGATGCCTCCATTCCTATTTACCGTGTTGTTGAGGTTTCACAGACACAGAGTCAAATGCCTCGCTCTGAAGTGCACAGCTCGAACAACCCAACCAGGTTAGCAATGTCTGGGTGAAAATATGGACTATTTCCAGTGCCCCAACAGACTGTCTTGGGCCCCTTCCAAGAATACCCCCCTCCAAGGATACCACTCTTCTAACCTCTATCTCTGTAGATTAGCTGCGCCTGGGTTTGAACCCCCTCCCCCCACCTTGTTCCTTAAGCACATACTTAAGCATATTACAGCAGAGATGCAGAAGGGAAGGGAGCATAGGGAGTGATGGAGGAAACGAGATCTGTCGCATCTATACAATCTACTACCGAAAACGGGCACCAGAAAAGCAGCCCTCAAGAGGATGACAGGGCCCCGAGCACCCAGCATGCTATCCTCAGGGCCTCCGACGCTAACCTCCGAACGCTACTGCCCTAGGTTCCCAGGTGTCTAAGTGCGCCTCCGGTATGGCTGCGTAAAACATTAGGCCCACGGCTGTCAGGCGTGGAGCTGGATCATAATAAGATTCAGCTTTGGGGCGCCTGGGTGGCTCAGTAGGTTAAAGCCTCTGCCTTCGGCTCGGGTCATGATCTCAGGGTCCTGGGATCGAGGCCCGCATCATCGGGCTCTCTGCTCAGCGGGGAGCCTGCTTCCCCCTCTCCCTCTGCTTACCTCTCTGCCTACTGGTAATCTCTCTCTCTCTGTGTCAAATAAATAAATAAACTCTTTAAAAAAACAAAAAAGATTCAGCTTTATCTGGAAAAAGGCGAGGAGGTCTCGCTCCCCCAGGGACAGCCTTCTCTGTTTCACATGCCAGAGTAAGAGCTGAAGACGGCCACCCTGAGTTTGAAGCCCAGCTCTGGCACTTCCTAGCTGTGTGACCTCACGCAGGTTTCTTCGCCTCTGTGTGCCTGAGTTCTGTCATCTGAAAAACGGGGATAACAACAGTGCCGACTTCATTCGGTGCGTTATAAGGACTAAATGTTGTAAGAACAGTGCCTGAAACATGGTACTTCATAAACATCAGCTATTGTTGTTACTGTTATACCTAGACAATATCCTACATGCCTTTGGAGACATCTGGAGGGCACGAGATCGACATAAGAACGTGCAGCAGGCTCATATAAACATGTGCTCACAGGTGCACGCACAAATGTACACACAAGTACATGCGTGTGCACCAAACGAATACACTTGTGAGTACATGTACATGCACACATTTGCACACATGAAGGCATGTGCACACACACACACACCTTCAACTCCCCTCTGCTCAGGTTACAGATGACAGAAATTCTCCTTGCCTTCCTAGAGAGCTCCTGCTCATTAAAACCCAGAGGTAAGAGATCAAAGTAAAGGAAGTGTGAAACTGGGAGAGGAACCTCATTCATGAGGAAGGTATTTGCCACAAGCAGGTCCGGGGAACGCAAGCGGCTCAGTCCGAGTGCACGCTGGGTTCACACATCCTGAAATGACATGGCGTGAGCTGAAATTCACAAAACGGCCCCAACCACAGCAGGTATTCACAGGAGGAGAGAGGGAGTTTGGATTATTCTCGTTCTCAGAAGAGCAAACACAGAGCTCTAAAATCACGTCCTCCCAGAATATCATCTCAGAAATCCCATCCACCTCTAGACTTACACAACACCCATGAAATGCTCCCAAGCCCCAGGGCTGGAGAGCGACAGTTATGTGGCACTAAGTAGTACTGCGGTGCCCTTGCCTCTAAATGGAATATCTAACAACTAAAAGATTTTTTTTTTTCCTAGAGAGCAATGAAAACTTTTGGAGACGCTGTGATCACAGTATGAAAATTTCCTCCTAAAACGTTTTCTAATATAATTACAAACATCCTGGAACAGCTTAACAGCATCTTACCCAAGGGGGTGCCACAGATGAAAACATACTGCTATACGTCACTTCACAAGAGGGTCAGAAAAAAGCAACTCAAAACCCAATTTTAAACATCACCTCAACAAGGCTGGGAACAAGCGGAAGACCAGCAATGACATCTGAACACCTCTGCAGTCCCAGGAAGGCCAGTAACTTACTGTACAAAATCGAGAAGGACCTTTCCAAGCAGAAATAGTTATACCTCTTTAGGGCGCACCTTAAGGAAGGACCTCAAAGAATTTCAGATCTAGCAGTTTCTTCTCGTTGTTTTATGATTAAAAGAGGACTAGAAAATTCTCCCTCCCCACCCTGTCTGTGTGTGTCTGTCTGTCTGTGGCCAAAGTCCAAATTTTACTGTTGACTCGAAATCTTGCTAATACTGTGTCTACTTGTTCTCAAACTGCTAGCCAGCAAATGTTGATATGAGCCAAAATTACTTGGACTTGAGCCATAGCCTGCATATTAAGACAATGAAATTTTATTTCCTTTTCCTCATCATCAATGAGCTTATTGGCTCAAAGTGCTTTAAAGTTCTCCAGAGTAGTTCTGTGGTTTATAAACACTCCGATAGCATCCCCATAAAAACTACAATGTCCACCTGTCTCTTTGGCTCTCAGTTAAAAGATTGCATAAGAATTAGGGATCTGATTACCATTGAATCCCTTTCAGTAACAAGAAAAAAAGTCAACCAATGCCCACAGGTGCTAGTTAACAGATTATTTCACAAAATTTAACAGGTGTGCCTTCAAAATTAGAATCTTGTGTCCCTAATGCCTGGCGGGCACAGTTTGACTTTTTGGCAGGCAGGAAAGAGAAAATTCGTAATTCTGACCTGAAGGTGAGTTAATGAAAAATCACCCCTTAGCTCTTGACCTGCTGAAACTAACCAGAGAGGAGGACATTGGGCCCCTAATAGTGGCCTTTGTTTCAGAAGCACGGGGAGACATTCCCATTTTGACAACTCTGCCCACCCAGCTTCTTAGCACCCGGCGGACACCAACTGGCACCCGCAAGCTGGGGGCAGTCAAATACACCATTAGGACAAAAATTAAAGCCTGTTTTCCTTCAAAAGAGTTGGCAATGTGACGGCCTGAGTTTTTATGACAATAAAAGCTGTGTAAGGCAGCTCATAAATCTCATGTTAAAAAAGGTTTAAGATACATTAAGCCTGATTTTGCTTGCAAAGACCAACCATGTAACCATTAAAGGAGATGCTGCAGGAGATTTGGTGACACAGTAAGATAGTCTTGTCCTAATTAGTGAAAAAAAGCATGGCGACTACACATCCATTTTCTGGAGGTCATACATAAAAATACTGAGACGTTGTCTTTGGGTGACAGATTTAGAGATTGTTATTATTTCTATTTTGTTGATCTTTATTTTTCACATCTCGTGCACTGAACAGGTCTTATGCTTCTAGAGTAAGAAAAAAAAAATTTAAACTGCTGCAAAACTTCGTTTTACTCGTGTCCTAACTCTGCCAAGAGTCCAAGATCACCATTTGGTCAAAATCCTTTCCTACAATAATCTACAACCACACACAACCACAGGGGTGAGATTCACAAACATAATCCCGGGCAGAAGAAGCCAGACATAAACTGTACCAACTGAGCGATCCATTTACCTGAAGCACACGAAAGCGTCCAAGCAATAGGATGTCAGAAGTGAGTGGTAGCTAGCCTTGAGTGGAGGCCTCAGCGTTAGGAGTGTCCTGCAACACTTCCGGGGTTTCTAGCTGTGCTCAGTGGGGAGGAGCTGGAAGAACGGAGTCTCTGCCGACTGCCACCTTTGTGCGCGCTGCCTCAACTAAGAGACCTCGTTAAAAACACCCTAGCGACCCCTTAACAGAGATGAGTCTGGCTCCACGTGAGACGCCCGGCGCGCCCCGACGTACCCCAGCACCAGCAGCCGCACACCGCCCCCAAAGTCCGGAGACACAACATGAGTCTCGATTCCAGCACACGCAGCAGGAAGGAAACGCTTCCAAGCTCGTTCTTCCCCGCACTTGGGCTCCCACTGGCCAGCAGTGCCAAACAAACGAACGAATGAACCGGGATTAAAACAAAACCAACCAACAACGGGAACCAATGAAGCTCTCTGCTCTTTTCGGGAAGCAGGAAAATGGGAAGTCGGGAAGGGCAGAGGGACACGCGATGAAGGCAGGAAGGCAGAGGGACCCCACGCTGCGCCGGCCGGTGCAGGGTTTCCTCCCGCGGCCTTCCAGCCGCCTGTGAACCGGGCCCTGTCATCTGCCCTTAAAAATGGGGACGGGAGCCAGAGGTACCGCCCGTTAGAGTAGCGCCTCCTCACCTTGGCTGCGTGTTAGAATCGCCTGGGAGCCTTCAAAAATCCTAATGCCCAGGCACATTCCAGGCCAACTGCTTTTGATGAATCCAGTGGGCAGCTACGGCTGAGGAGGACAGTTTGGAGCAGCACGTGTTCTGTTTTCGGGCACACGCACTGCACTCAAAAAGTCGGGGTCTGATTCAGTAGATTTGGGGGTGGGGCCGGAGAATGTGACAGGGGCGCTCTTGGCGCCCCGATCCCCGCTTGGCCCGATGAGGGTACCACCCGCGGCCTTTCCGAGGCTGCGCGGAGCCCAGTGAGCATGCATTTCAAAAAGGGCCATGACGTTCTAAAATAGATTTTCTCCTCGCCCCTCATGCCCACTTACGCACAACGGGATTCCAAATCTGTGTCCCTTTGTACGAAAGCAGCTGTGCGGGCCCTCCTTTTGCCCTCCTCTGCTTTAGAGAGAGGCCAGTGGAAGTGCAAGACACCAAGTTTCTGGAACATCAAGTCAAAGAAAGGCAGCCAGCTCCCCGGGCCCCACCGCATTGATCACTAGAGGCTGCTGGAGAAGCAAGGGCTCCCTGCCGTTCGGTGGTCTGTGAGAGCCTTCGAGGAGCTCCCCTCCTTGACAAGATATTAGGCACCAGCCGTAGCAGAGTGTGCATTAATGAGACCCACATGTAGCTGCTGAAGAGTAAACACTCACTTAATCCCATGTAACTGAACGGCCTAACAAACGAATTAGCTGGTGGCATCCACTTAGGATATATGATCCAATTTATATTATGATTTCTTTCTAAAGGCTGAACTGATTTTGACACATATAAAAATGTGGTTTCAATCACCCACAATTGCACCATTTGAACAGGGGGAGAGAAATGCTTTTAAAGGACCCAGACCTGAGGGGAGCAAAGAAGAAGGTGAAATGAAGGAGATTTGCGCTGGGGCTGGGACAGCGGGGGCGGGGGGGCCTTCGGGGCCTCAGTGCTGCTGTCAAGGAGCCCAGGAGACTTCTCTCCCTGCTGCTGGGTCCGCTCAGCCGACACGTAGGCGCAGCCCGGAGGAAACTCGGAGAATTCCTCACCACCTCCCCCCTCAGACGGCATTCATGTCGCTCAACAATCCAGGGGCCCCCCAATCGCGGAGACTCGAGCTCTGGGGAGAGGACGGGGCTCTGTCGGGCCCGGCACGGCCATCCTCAGACCAAACTGGGGCTAAGGGGTTTATACGCTCAAAGAACCTCCACACTGGCCTCAGCTAATGGCACCAAGAGGGACAGAGGGCAAGTAACACAAGGGGCTAAGGAATTCCCAAGTGTTTACCCAATACTTGGCAGTACTTAGTTTTTTCTCACTCCCATTGTCACAATAACCACAATAACTCTGACTTGCCCCTTTCCACACAGGAGGAAAACTGAGGCACAAAGACCAAAGTCACCCAACTAGGTAATGGTGCTGCTTCCAGAAATGACGTATTTAATGAATCTTGCTGTGGTCTCAGGCCTAGGCTGCTTCCTTGGCCCCTACCCGGCCCGCCTGAGTGCCTGCGGTATGTCTCAGGCAGGATGCTGCAGCCTCTGGAACGGTCACCCGACCGCTGACAGAGGGCTTGCGCCTGTGTCCTTCAGGCAATTCCAACTGCCATCCACATGAAGACGCTCCCAGTGTCACGACAGCTTGGCTATTGTCTGTCCAGCTAAGTGCAGAGAACACCAAAATAACCACTCTGTCGCTATGTACTTGGCACTGTGCAAGCAATTTTCATCTATCTTATTCCAATTTTTATAGAGGGGAAAAAAAATCAGGTACTGAGAAGTTATGTAATTTTACAAAATCACCTATTCAGATTTTCAGTGAAGAGCATCTGGGCCAAAGTCTGGTGATTATTTTTCCCACTCTACAGCCCCACTATAATGATGCTAAATAATGGCCTGAATTGTCCGCAATATATTTCCCAGAAAAAGCATGAAACATTCATTTATCCTCGCAACGTGGTGCTCTAGTCAAACTGAACCCCTTGTGGATCCTCAAACAGGCTGTGGCCGAGACTGCTACACATTCATTCTCTGTTCCCTTTTCTACCCAGGCACGTGGCAGGGACACATTTCCCAGACTCCCTTGTAGTTACATGGAACTGTGTAACTGAGTTCTGGCCAGTGGCACGTGGGTAGAAGTGGCAGATTTAGGCCTGGCACCTAAAAGCCTTCTGCATAATCCTCTAATTCCCTTCCTTCAACTGCTGCCAGGTTCAGGGGCTCTGATGGAGGACTCGAAGCCCCTGGGGATGGCAGAGCCACAGCCAGGAGGAGCCTGGGCCCCTGAATGCCTGCGTGGAGCACAGGGCTCCCCTATCGACCCACACTGGACTGTAACATAAATAAGCAAGGAAACTTCACTGCGTTATGCCACAAACACTGTATGTAGGGTTTGTTTGGCGTCACGGTTAACCTACTGTCACACACAGATCCCACTTAGCTTGCACATTTATAAATCTTACCTGTTGTTTAAGTCAGTGATTTCCCAAGTGTGGCCCCAGCAGCAGGAGCTTGTTGGTAATGCAAATTCTCAGGCCTTACACTCCTGTCCTACTGAATCAGAAACGTAGGGGCGGTTGGGCCAGGGGAGGGAGGTGGAGTCCAGCCATCTGTATTTTAACAAGTCTTCCAGATCATTCTGATGCATGCTCAAGTCTGATATCTACTATTTTAAGTGAACTGAGATCTACCGACAAAATACACAAGGCTATCCCCCCAGCCTCGTCCAGCTCCTCCTCCTCTGATCTCTGTGCCATCCACTCATCTCAGCCCTTCGGTACACATGACCACTGTGACTGTGACCACATTGTTTCTCCTCTATGGTACATGCTTGTCCCAATTCCCACGGGCAGAGCCCATTCCCCTTACCTATCGGTAAATGCTGGAGGGAAGGGAGCGAGAGAGGACCTACCTGTAATACATAACAGGGCAGGATCCCCATTCAACAGATGGAAAATGTTAAGTGCCAAAAGACTGGGTGACTGGGGCTCCTGGGTGGCTCAGTGGGTTAAAGCATCTGCCTTCGGCTCAGGTTATGATCTCGGGGTCCTGGGATCGAGCCCTGCATCGGGCTACCTGCTCAGTGGGGAGCCTGCTTCCTCCTCTCCCTCTGCCTGCCTCTCTGCCTATTTGTGATCTCTCTCTCTCTCTCTCTCTCTCTCTCTCTCTCTCTCTCTCTCTGTCAAATAAATAAATAAAATTAAAAAAAAAAGACTGGGTGACTTGTCAGGCAATAACTCAGTAAACATGCTCACTTGATGTCATCACTACAGGTCTGACGCTCACTTACAGAGAGAGGATCATAAGGAGTAAAGAATTTGAGTACTAAAACCAGAACCAAAGTTTCTGGGTTCAAATATGGGCTTTTACACTCCGTGGTTATGCAATTTTAGGCCAATTAACCTCCCGGTGGCTCCATTTCCTCATCTGTAAAGCGGGGGATAAAAGCGGTAACTACCCTTCCTGGGATGAAATGAAGATTTCAAGAGAAAATGGTATAAGGTGCTGAGAATAATGCCTGGCATACAGAAAAGTCTCCATAGGGTTAGGAATTCTATCCTATTGGATGAGTGACCTGGGAAAGTCAACTAAACTCTGAGCCTCAGTTTTGTCATCTGCAGAAAGGGGTGTTGCCCGGATGACCTGAAATGATGAATGGTAGATGCTGGGCATGGAGGTGGGCCCCCAAGCCTGCCTTCTTCCCATCTCTTGGTCTTGCTTGTGCAGTGCACAGAGCGAGGGAATACACGGACACACATGTCCAGGAAAACAGAGCCAAGTCAGACAACGATCAGCTCGCACAGGGCTTTGGCCTTCCGGGGGGTTCGGGACTAGAGCAGAAACTGACCAGGCCCCCCAGAGAGATGAACTATGGGAGGATGTCTCCTTGGGCTCTCCAATTCCCTGCTTCATTACTACGTAAGAAACGATGGTACCGCTGACTGATCCAGAGAAATCTTTGTCCAACTTTGAAAAACTGCCCACAGCAGCTAGAGGGCAAAGGTTAGCCACGGCTCTCCTCGGACTTGTTATTAATGGATACCTCCTTCCAGCTCACCCCTTCCTGAACTGAGGCGAGAGAGACAGGAAGATGAGGAATTTCCTTCTAAGCTTTTTTCTGTTTTAAGATTAAAAGCAAATTTCCAAGGTCAAGAAAACCCACAATGCGTATGCAGGGTTAAGAGGAGCAAAGAAGGTAGAGACTTTAAGCTTTACTCTTTTTTTATATTCTCTAGCTTCCATCTGTCCTTGGGGTGTATTTCTTCTAGCTTTTCAATCTAAAAACTCACAGAAGTGTGAACTAGTACACTTGGGAGAGGAATCTGGCAAGCTCTAGAAACGCCAAAGATACCCTCAGTCTTCAACTCAGCAAGACCACCTGTAGGTTGACCATGACCCCTTAAACTTGTTCCAGTTATCAAGTAATGGGGTGGTCAAAGTAAACTCTGTCACCTTGTCATTGAAATAAGCGCAGTGAAATAGTAACTCCTCTTACCATGGGCAGCATATTCTGGTATTTTCCAATGTATTCTATTTTATTCATTTTTTTTCAATGTAGTTGCAACCCACTGGTTTGAGTCCATGACCCACGAATGGTTCACA
This sequence comes from Ailurus styani, assembly GCA_002007465.1. Classification (NCBI taxonomy): domain Eukaryota; kingdom Metazoa; phylum Chordata; class Mammalia; order Carnivora; family Ailuridae; genus Ailurus; species Ailurus styani. Next base: position 745,510 of record LNAC01000333.1, read on the forward strand.
ACACCCTCTGAGGAAAACACCGCCCTGAGAACCTCACAAGTATATGCATAAAAGTGATGCATTTCATTTTCGCATTGTTTGGGAGAGGAAAAACCAAACCAACTGCCACGTCTATCAACAGGAGAATCGATAAATGGAAGTACTTTCATATAATGAACTACACACCGCAAGTAAAATGAATCAAGGAGAGCTCCAAGTAACAGTATGAATAAATCTCCATGTATAACGTTGAGCAAAAATGGCAAGTTGCGGAAAGATACAGAGAGCACAAAACAGTGTGTGCAGATTTTAAACCAAGCAAAAACAACACTCAATGCTGCTTAGGAATACACACATAGATCTTATAACGTAAAGACATGCCTGAGAGTTAAGAGGAATTTCCAGGCTACGGTTGTAAAAGGTGATACTACTAATCTAAATGCTGTTTCTTATATCATTCTCTATCTTTCCTGTGTATCTGAAATTTTTTTAAAGATATTTATTTGAGACACACACACACACACGTGGGGCTTGATCCCATCACCCAGAGATCACGACCTGAGCCGAAATCAAGAGTTAGTTGCTTAACAAACTGAGCCACCCAGGTGCGCCTCTGAAATTTTTATAATTAAAAAAAAATCTTCCATGGAACGAAAATCTTGGGGCAATTTTGATTCTTCCTTTTGGAGTCATGGAATAAAAGTTCTCCACTTTTAGCTCCAGTTCCCATCAGAGAGTGAGGGAGCCCAGAATGGAGACGCGTAGAACGCGCCCCCATCCAACCTCCCAACCCAGCCGATGTGCACCAACACGGAAGGAAAATGGGGGAGGTGGTGCCAGGTCTGGGGAAGCTGAGGGCCCGAGAAAGGTGGGGCTGCTGGTGGAAGTCATCACTCCAGGGACCACAGCTGAGAGGAGCCCCAATATCTAAGCCACGAAATTCGTTGTTGATCAGCAGCAACCCTAACGGTGCATACGGTTTGCTCCTCTGCGGGGATTCTGATCCTCCAACCCCTTCAAACGTGGGGAATGCTAGCTCAGAATAAATTTTACTGGTTTGACTTCCTCTGTAAATCCCCAATATTAATGTTGGAGAACTGAAAAAAAAAAGGATATTTCTTGATGAAGACATCCCCTTTGTATAAATGGAGTATTTTGTTTCTGAGATTGCTGTCACCAGATTTCGAGTCAGAATGTACCAGGTCAACAGAATCTTCTAGCAGGAAGGAGTCTTAAACCAGTGCTTCTCAAATGTTAACATGCAAGCTGTTAAAATGTGGCTGGGGGAACTTGTTAAAATGTGGCTTTGGGCACAGGAGGTCCGAGGCAGCCCAGGATGTGGGGCTGAGGACCACTCTGGGCACAGCAAGGCTTTGGCATATTCTAAGCTGCTCTCTGCTCTAAAGATGAAAAAGCTGCCGAGGCTGAGGGAGGGAAATGACTTGCTCACTGTCTCTTGGTACTTGACGGGGACTAGAACCTGGCTCTCCAGAAGGGAGCTTCAGTATTTCTCTGTTCATCTCCCATAGGTCTCAGCTGCTGGATACACCAATCCAGCCAGGTGGCCATGGGGCTGTCAAGTTTCAGGTTGTTCCAAGACCAAGATCACGTTGTGCAACCAAGAGTCGGACACTTAACTGACTGAGCCACCCAGGCGCCCCTCACTGTCTTATCACAGGCACAGACCGCCAACTGGCTCACTTGGTTTCCCTCTCCTTCCCCACCTCTCTCCCTCTCTTTGAAATGCTCACACACACAGCTGATGCCCCTTCGAGGGCTCTGTGTTTGTGACTTAAAAATAATAGCGAACAGTTACTGGTCCCTGGCCGGGCACACCCCATGCCTTAAGCAAGCCTCACGACATTCCTCGGTGTGGGAACGACCACTCTCTTTTACAGGTGGGGAGGCGGATACTTGGTTCACTTAGGCAACCTGCCCAGGCCTTTCAGGAAGCAGAAGGGGTGGATGAGGAAAAAGCGAATGTCAGTCGCCCCCAAAAAGGTGATCCAAGATGAAGCCGGGGAGCTAATGGCTCTGACACTGAAAAGTGGCCCGTCCCTCGGAGAGGCCCCAGGGCTGTCCCTCCTGTCCTGACATGGGGCCCCTTTCCCAGGGAGAGAAGGGCGAGACTTCTGACCCTTAGCCAAAGAGTCTGCCTCCCAGGGGGATGGGCTGTGGGAGGGGGGGCAAAGGGGAAGAGGAGAGGATAATCCTAACCTCAAATCATCAAAATGCAAAATGCATCAAAGCCTCCAAGTATGAGGCCTGTAATTCTTCCCTTCAGATGAGAGGTCTTCCTGGTGCTCTTGGACCAGAGAGAGAGAGAGAAAGAGAGAGTGTGTGTGTGTGTACTTGCCGCTCAAGCAAGCTCCCGAAATGACTGCCTGCCTTGAGAGCACTGTTTCTAGGATCAGGAGTTCCGATGGGCCTCATTCAGAAGCATCAAGGGAAAGTGCCCAGGGCTTCCCTGCAGGGGTGGCAAACACCACTGTCAGGCCATCTAAAGAGCTAGGCCTTAGGCTAGCAGAGGAGTGCAGGCAACAGGAGTTCTAGAACCTACTTTAGAACCTACCTAGCATGGTCTAACAGCCAGAGACACACCAAAAGTATGGCAAATCCTCCCACCTGTACCCCTAGGCAGACCAAGCTAGTCATTTACAGCACTTCTTCTGAGTAAATATTGGGCCTCAGAGTCCTTCTCAACACAGTGATTCCACAGCCACTCTCCAATGGTGAAGACCAGCAGGCAATCAAAAACCTGCCTTCCACCTCTGTGAAGGTAAGGGGCCTTCTCTAAGTTTCAGGAGACCAGGTCTCTAGTTCCAGTTTTGCCACGAAACAATTGTGTGACTATGCACCAGGCACGCGACCTCTCAGGCCTTCTGCTTTCTCAGCTGTCAAATGAAAGATGGAGAGGTAAGAGCCCTTGAGTTGGAGAAGGGGGTTGTTTCTGACAGAGAACCCAAGGTGACTCTCCCGGACATCTTGGATTCCGGCAGGTTTTCCTGTCCTCACAGCTCATTTTTCCTATGTGCTAATGGGCATTACATTCAAACAGCTGAGAAACTACCCATCAGGCCACATACAGCCATGGTGGCTGATCACCCACACTGGAAAATGATGGGGTCGGGGGTGGGGGTGTGCGGTGGGCTTGATTTCTTTTTTCCAGATGTTTACCTGGAATCTTCTGGTAAAGTGGCTGCAGTACATAATCACTGAGATAATCACTACAATTTTATTTTTAAGGCAATATCTAGACATTCATACATACCTATGAGGTAAGAACCCAGATATAAATCACTTCCAAATTTTTGTTCCCACACCCAGCAGCCAGGATGCCTAGAAAAATGCATGCCACAGACAGTACCATGAGCAGATGGAGCTCTCATAGAGAGGAGACGGGTATTTTTTTCTTCCTTATCTCTGAGGAAAACCCAATGACCATAGTTTTTCTATGAGGAAAAGAGACAAACTGGATCTAAACTTTTCCTTCAGTTTTATTCTTGAACAGGCTATCCTGTTTGGGACGATCACCCCCAAACCTCACAACCTTCTGAGAGACACAGCCCCGACCTGGATTCAATGCCCAGCTCCGATACTTCTATGTCTCCATCCCACTGGGATTTGTCTGGTCAGCACAGGGTCCTACGTACCACGGCAGGATGTACAGGCTGCGGGGCCCAGGGGAACGCGGACTCCAGCCAGCCGCGAGCAGGGCCTGCACCCCGGCTCTTCTCTGCTCAAGAAATCCGGGAGAGGCAGGTTTTTATACGCTCCATCCTTGCTCTCAGCCTCCCTTCCCCAAAGCACCAAAGGCAGGCAATGAGATAATTAGACCCTGCGGGAGGAGTTCAGGGCTGGCGACACCCTGCCAGGCTGAGCGCTCTGGGGAGAAGGGATTTCCCCCACACACACACCCCCAGAAGAAACAACTCCTGGGAAGTGGCTCCTCCTCAGCTCTGCCCTGCTCCCCAGTGACCCCAAGCTTCAGCGTGGAAGTGACTTCATTCTGAAAAGCTTTCAGTCACACACACACACACACACACACACACACACACACACACACACGACGGGAGCTCGCCTCCTCCTGGCCTCTCTTTGAAGCCGCTAGTCCAGTGATTCTTGACCTTGGCTATGCATCAGAAATACCTGGGAAGCTTCTTTTTTTTAAAAAAGAAGAGTGGAGCACCTGGGCGGCACACTCAGTTAAGCGTCCGACTCCTGATTTCGGGTCAGGTCATGATCTCAGGGTCTTGGGATGGAGCCCCGCATCTGGCTCCAGGCTCAGCGTGGAGCCTGCTTCAGATTCTCTCCCTCCCTCTCCATCTTCCCCTGCCCCCACTTGCACGTTACCTCTAAATAAATAAATAAATTCTTAAAAAAGAAGAAGAAGAAGAAGAAGAGGAGGAGCCGTGGCTAGACCTTGCCCCTGCCCTCCCGCCACCGACCCCAGGACCCTTCGTTAATTGGCAAGTCTAAGTCCTTCCAAAGTGCAGCCAATGCTGAGAGCCACTGAACTAGGCCCTCTGCCTCATACACACTTCCCCATGCCACTTCTCTGCCTTCCTTCAGCTGCCCAAGGCTTAGTATCCCTTCCCTTCAGGTTTCCGTGTAAATATCATTCTTTTCTGGAAACTTCTCTGGCTCTCCCAGACTGCTCTAGGTCTCTGGCTATGTGCTCCCACAGCGCCCCTACTCTCCCTCACACCAGCCTCATGTTACAGGAAATTCGCGCATCCCATCGCCTGTCCTCTGACGAAGGCCCGCTCTAATGTGACAGGGTGCGCTTCTGGTATTTCTTGCCGTGCCAGTCCCCGTGCCCAAGGTAAGGCCTGACCCAGGGTAGATGCTTAACAGAAAACCGTTTGAACAAACGACTGCCCCTGGCTTATTCAGGGCTGGCCCCTTCTCTAGAACACCCCGGTAGCAATTTTTAAATCAAGCATTTCGCAACCACGGTAAACACCCTCTCCCTCCTTTTGGCAATGGAGAAGGGAAGTTCCCAGTTTGGTTTCTGTGGCAGAGATTAACGACTTTTTCACCCAACCATTTGCCTTTCCTCTGGGCACACTGTCAGACCACACTTCCCAGTCTCCCGGAGCCCAGGTGTGGCCATGAACTGAGGCCAATGGAATGTGGGTGAGGTGATAAATACCATTTCCTGGCCTAGCCCATGAAGACGGCCTCCACAACCTCCCACCTTGCTGCTGGCTGGATCAGGGAATCCGGCGGAAGGCTCCAAGGCCCTAAGGGAGGGTGGAGCCACAAGACAGAAAGAACCTGGGTTCCTGAATGACCACACGTACATCCAGCACCCTCCTGCACCCCTTGCCACCCCACATCGCTCTGTAGCCTGAGTGAGAAACAACTGTTAAGTCACTGAGCTTTGAGGGTCTTATCACAGTTAGCTTACCATAGACAACATACTTTGAAATTTTTTTTTACTGGGGGCCCCTGGGTGGCTTAGTCAGTTGAGCATCTGACTCTTGATTTCGGCTCAGGTCATGATCTCAGGGTCATGAGATCGAGCCCCGTGTTGGGCTCCGTGCTGGGCGTGGAGCCTGCTTAAGATCCTCTCTCTCCCTCTTCCCACTCTCAAAAATTTTTTCACCGGTTTATCAACACTTCAGGGGACATATAATCCATAAATTCAAAGGTCAAAATGAAGAAAAATTGCCTTGACCCTCTCCATACCTCTGTTTTAATGTACATGACTTCTTTCCACAGAACACAACTCACTGCTCCACTTCCCAGTTTGGCCACGTGTTACCTGATCCTAAACAACGTGGTGAGATCTCTTTAGGATCCACCTCCATTTGGCCTGTCACCTGTCCTTTGGGCATCCAGGAAAAAGCCTGGTCTGCATGTGGACCAGCCCTGCCCTATTCTGGACCACCAGCCAACCAACCTCTTGTTTGTTCTAACCGGCCATGCACGAGAAGAGACAGGCCTTAGGCCTCAGCTCCCGAGTAGACAACCAGAGCATCCCCGACCATGAACCCAAGTAGCACTGTAACGGCAACTAGCTTTGAAATCCAGCACCCACTGCTAATAATTCATCGTGTTTCAGACAGAACCAAAGGGTTTTTGTGCCCTTTTATTTAAAACACACACACATACACACACAACATTTGAAGGAGTTCAAAGCAGAGTGAAACCTATATATTTTCTAAAATTGTTAAACTCCAATAAAACTTTAACATCAATATGTTCTTTGAACTGAACTCACATTTTTATTTATTATGAGTCTCTGGCTCCCACTGTCACCTACCTCCTTAACTTTTACCTTTATCACTTCCTTTAGGAAAAAAGAAAGCCATATGCCATGAATTTGTTGGAAGGTTACTCTCTCTGAATGCCTATGTCTCTGTGTTTGCATCCAGTAAAAAACACTCAGCAATTTAATGTTTTAAGACCACCGTTTCCAAAAGGGATTAATTATTTACCAAATATTTATTGCCCTCCATGCAAAGCCTAACAGGAAATACCAAAACCATTGACCCAGGTTCTCTTCTCCAAGGGCTGAGCATCTGGATAAGGGGGTTACATTTAAAGCACAATTAACTTCAATAAAGGTTAAATGGGGGAAACTCCATTAAAAAGGGTAGAAACAAAGTGCTATCAAAGCCTGGAGGAGAAGTAGATTGCTCCCAGATGGGAAAATGCATTCATTCACTCATTCATTCATTCATTCAACAGACTTTTATTGAGAGTCTCTTCCATGCCGCCCCAGGCGGGGTACTGCACACACAGTAGTAAGCAGGACAGACGGCCACTCAGGCACAGCTTCATAGAGGAGGTGGTATCTGAGCTGAGCCAACAGCCATAATGGATGGAACATAGGATAATAACAACAGTAGTAAATGGAGTGAAACACTTAGTAAGAACCCTCTAATCAGAGTGTAAGACATCCGGCAACCTACTTAATATGCCTATGCCCACCAAACTGTATGAGGTAGGTACTATTCTTATTCCCATTTTACAGATGAGAAAACCGGGCTCCAAGAGGTGAAGTTCCTTTTCCAGGGTCCTTCAGAGCCAGGATTATCCCTGGCAGTCTTCCTCCATGGCCTTCATCCTTCTCCCTAAACCACAGACAGTTTTGAATTCTAGGGCAGGACACCTGAAGTCCAGTCCCTGCCACGATCGGAGCCCCCGGCGCACACGGGATGGAGACACAGCCCAAAGCCGCCTGTGGTGTCAGTCAGGGAGGGAATTCCACCCCAAATTCAGGCCCGTTCGAAGAAGCAGAAGAAAACGGTTCTGAGTGCCCCAGAACGTAAGTGATGGTCTCCCTGGACACTGCCAGCGTCCTGGAAATCCACACCAGCGGGCCACCCGTCAGTGCCACTGCACTGCACGACCCTTTTCATCATTCTAGTCATTAAAGGCCCTGGGAGGCGGGGTCCTATATGGAAACTTGTCGCTCTTCCAGCCTCATGTGACTCTGTTTTAAGGGTAACCTCTCCTTAGTGTGCCATACTCCTCCTCACTACACAACACACACACACACACATACACACGTTTCCCCCCCCCTTCTTACATGGAATAGATGAATCACTAGGTTCCATCAAACATCTTACTAATCTGTTGATTTTTTTTTTTTTTTAAAAAGCATGACCCTCCAGTCAGGGCCCAGGCACCAGCACACAAATAACAGACTGCAAAGTGAAGGCTCTACCATGGGCCGTTGTTTGGGGGGAAAACCTGCGAGTGGCGGTTCCCGATGAGACAGGGCTGACGGAGCCCGACAGCTGGTTTATGTCACCCGCAGATATGAGGCTGACAGGCCGCCGCGCACTCCAGGGTCTCGTATTTCACAGGCATCCCTCAAGAGGGGCTGAAAATCAAGAGTCCCTCGTTCTGGCCAGGGTCACAGACCCAGGAGGGTCCTTCGTCTCTGGAAAAGGAGGCCAGGAGTTGCTGAAGAAGAGGAGCTCATTGTGCCCATAACAGTGGCACTGCCCGGCTGGGCCCTGCCAAGATCCACCCGTGTCTCCCACCCAACAACGTAACCCCCTTTCCTACCATCAGGCCTCACAGCACAGTAACAGGTCAAAAATGCATAACCTGTTCCTGCAAAGGCCATATAGAGTTCCCATATGAGCCCACCATTCCGTCCATAGTCATTACTCAGAAGGAAAGAAAAAAATCTATGTTCCTATGTTCACACAGAAAGTTATGCACAAGGTTCTATCTGCTTTATTCATGGCGGCCGAAGGGTGGAAACAACACAACTGATGAATGAATCAACAAAATGTGGCAGAGCCGAACAATGGAAGATGACTCAGCTATAGAAGGAACAGGGTACTGACACCTGGTTCAACACGGACAAACCTGGAGACCACCACACTGAGTAAAAGAAGGCACCAGACATAAAGGGTCACATGATGGGAGCTCACATTTCTATGAAATGTCTAGAATATGCAACTCCACTGAGATGAAAAATCCATTAGTGGTCGCCAGGGGCTGGAGGGAGGGGGAAATGGGGAGCAACTACTAATGGGTACAGGGCTTCTTTTGGGGGTGACGAGAATCTTCTAACACCGACTTGTGGGGTTGGCTGCCCATGGCTGCGAGGGTACTCAAAACACTGTATGCTTCAAATGAGTGAGCTGTAGTTCAGCAAAGATGCTATTTTTTAACATTTTAAGAAGCAAGCTCTTTACTTAATAAATGTTAGTTATTAACCGCCCACTCGATAAATGGGCGGACGGACAGATGGTAGGTAGGAAGAAAGGAAAAGAAAAGTTGTATAATCAGAATGGAACCAGGCAAAAACCTCAGGCAAACTCAACATAAGGAAAATTCTACAAAGTAACTGGCGTGAATTCTTCAAAAGTGTCAATATGATAAAAGGCAATGTCCGTGTCACAAAAGGGCTCTCTGTATTATTCTTGCCACTTTTCTGCAAGTTCACAATGATATAAAAATTAAAAATGACCAAATGAAAGACAAATAGAGACAGGGAGAGACCTGGTCTCTAGGTATTCAAGGATGTCCACACCTCTGCCCATACAGCCTTGAGCCTCGTCGTGAACGCCCTAGCCTTTGACACAGCTACCTGAGGTGGGGGTTGGGGGGGCCAGCAAGGGCCACGGTGACAGGCATGGAGGGCAGGGGACGGTGGCCAAGGAGCCCCTAAAAACAGTCTTGATGAGAAGTTCCGGGATCCCACCCAGAGAACATTCTCACCACAAACACCCAGAATGACCTCACCTCAGGTAGGAAAAGGAGGCGGCCATTTTACAATGAGTAATGCTGATGACAGCTCAGCAATAACCTGACCTCGGGACCAGAGGCAACAAGTTACCACGGGCCACAGCTCAAGGAAGGCAATAGAACATTCTTCCAGAGGCACGGACCACGGGCTGGAGTGACTGGCACATAATGGCTCTGCTTTCTCCCCAGTCAGGCATCTGCTTATTTTTCTCATCTTCAAGCTTGTGATTGGCAGGACCCAGGCCTAACGGGTGATGAGTAGCCCTTATGCATGTGTGTCTCAGAGAGAAAACAGAATGGAATGATAAGACTGGCCTAAAAACCAATAAAGTTCCCCTTCTCCAATTTCTCTGAAGGTCTCACTAGATTTTAATTTCCAGCAAGGCTCCTCAGATGCCTTGGAATAGCCCACAGAAACACTTGATGTTACCATGGACCAAATCAAAGGGAATTAAACATTAAAGCACTTGGATAACAGTGCGGACACAGGCAGATGCATCTTGTCTCTAACAGATTTCGTTACCCCTTCTTTAGGACTTCCCCCCTACTAAAGAGGTTGTGCTACTCAGTTAACACTGGGAGTTTCTTGCCATCCTCTCGTTCCAGACCCTATGAAGACCCCTATATGAATCCCACAAGTGTCTACGTATTGGCTACTAGCAGTGACGGAGTCCCTGTATCCGCATGAGTCACCTCTTTACCCCCAATGCCAGATACGGTGCCTGATGCCCAGTAGGTGGTTAAACAAATATTTGACGGGTTCGACTGAACTTAAAATTCAAGAGTAGATGAGGGCACAGACACAAGCTTTGGTTGTGGTGACCTGGTGCAAAATCCCTTTTGTTTAACAGACTTGGGCGTGCGTGCGTAGGCATGTGCATGCACACGTGAATTCAAGAGCAGAAAGGAGTTTTAAAAGGCTCGAATTCCAGAAGTTCCAAAAGGGTATTAAATCATTCTCCAACTCAGTGTTCTGAAACTGGGCTTCACCTACCACTAGGGTGCCCACAACTTTCCGGCAGTGAGGGGCCTATGGATAGCCTTACGAGAACCCGCTTCCAGATCTTCAGCTTCCATTAGCCTGCCTGTCTCAAGCTCGCCTGCTTCTTCATCATCTGTACTGATGAAAAGTGTGTTGGCTACCTACCCTCCATCCTACCAGTATACATTATCCAGAAGAGTAGAAAATCTCCTAGCACCCAAACAAAGGGATAATTACAGACAGCATCACCTCAGAGGGAGAATCCCAAGAGTGAAATAAAGCCAGCTTCAGTAGGAAATATTCAGGTGGGAACTTCACAGCACAGCCCTGCACCTTCTATATTTATCTAGTCACGCAACTCCCCATCCCTCCTACGAGAGAACTCAGAAGATCGGCTGAGCCCCCACCTTAATACATTCACTTGAATCATGAAGAAAAGTCCATTCTTTTTACTGAAAGCAAGTCTGTTTTGACTGATGGTTTGACAATAAAAAATGGTTTCTCCAGTTAGGGCACAGAACAGACCTTTTTTCATAAATGGAAAGTCTCTGATGAAGATACACTTCAAGTTCGTATATGATATACACTAGGGCTTCTCAGACTTTAATGTGTACATAAAGCACCCAGGAAGCCTATTAAAATGCTGATTCTGATTTAGCAGGGCTACGGAAGGACACGAGATTCACATTTCTAACACACTTCCAGAAGATGGTGATGTCACTCATCTGTGCATCACACTTTGAATCATGAGAATACACAGTGTGCTGGAAAATATTTTTGTAGCAAATCAAACTTATAAGATATAAAATGTACAAGGGGTGCTTAAATTTTTTCAACATAAGGACACTTGGGGGGTTCAGTTGGTTAAGTGACTGCCTTCGGCTCAGGTCATGATCCTGGAGTCCTGGGATCGGGTCTCAGATTGGGTTCCCTGCTCGGCGGGGAGTCTCCTTCTCCCTCTGACCCTCACCCCTCCTGTGCGCGCTCTCTCTCTCTTTGTCTCTCTCTCTCTCTCTCATTTTCTAATAAATAAAATCTTTCTTAAAAAAAGTTTTTTCAACGTAGTTAGGAAATATTCCGACAAGGAAAGTTTGAAGACCTGTGATTGGTGCCACTGTTGGCAGCAGGAAGGTGAGCTTTGCTTTGAGCGTCTGTTGTCTGCCTAGGACAGAGCTCTACTTTTCCTCTGACGAGGAATCCCAGAGGAAGGGACTTCCTTGCCAGCCCCTCACCCAGCTTCTTCTTCCGGTGACACAATCAGTGGCCCCAGCCCTGAGGCGTGGGGATCGCAGCTGCAGACACTGAATGCGAACAGCCCAGTCGGGATGGTGGGTGAAGGGAGAGGAGGCAGGGTGGGGGTGGGAGGTAACCAACCCTGCACAGTCAGCGAAGCCCTCAGGATTCCCGATTCAAGGGGAAACGGCCTCATCAACACAACCACTGTGACAGCTGGCACGCGTTGGCATGGGTCGGTGTGCACAGTCGTGCAGAAGGCTTACCCCGTGGACACCTATTCCTGCGGGCGTGGAAATAGGGGCCTGCTCATCTTGACCAGATCCTAAGCCAAGCCATCAAACTGCCCAACTGCAGTCAGTCCGAGGTCCCTATCAGCACCCCTTCTCCTTCCAGGCATCCCATCAAAGTGGGTTTGTTCTCTTTCACGTTCCCTGAAGTCCTCCTTCAATCCCCATTACAAACCCATGCCGCTCGTCTTTTTATTCTAAAGAGAACGCTTTATGTAAACACGTATTCCGAAAACTTCTGGACTGGCAACAAGCTCGTCAGGTGGATTTCCACCTCCCAGAAATGGAAAAGAGACAGAGCCCTGCCAACGGGTCAGGCAGGCTGAGCATGCCAAGTCAACTGCGGTTACATACAGTGGATGAATCTCAAGACTGGAGCATCTTTAAGACCAGGAAGTACACTCTTTCCTGCTCAGGAGAGGGTAAGTCAGTAATTCCAGTAATTCCAGAGCCTCGGTTCACTACCGTGATAAAACAGCCTTCCTCGTGGCAGGGCCACGAAGGGTACTGCCTCAAAAGTGCTGTGACACCTCCAGATCGAAGGCACTAATTAATGCTGACTCTCACCCAGGGCAGGGAGCCCATTCATTCGTGTCTAGAGAGGAGCGCGGTTATTGGCGGCCTGAGATCCAGAGAGGAAAACGAGAGCACCCTGAAGGGTCCCGATCCTTTAAAGGACATGACATTTCCCAGCAGCTAAGCACTCACTGAATCACAGAATATTAAAGCCAAAAGGAGACTGAGCGATCATCTAATGATCCAAATGATTTTTACTCTGCTGAGAAGGAAGCTGAGATCTAGAGAGGTAGAATGACTTGTCATACAGCTTATGAGCAAAAAGAACACAGTCATCACGCTCCCAGGCTGAGTATAAGAGAGGAGAGACCACGGGGCAGCCCGCCTCCACACAGCAGGGACACGCAGTGAAAGCCCAGCAAAGCAAGTCTCTTCCCTTTAAGCGGAACAGCTCCATGAATGAGGCTGAGCACGTGAGGGGTGAGGACAACCACCTTGGGGGGTAGGGAGCCTTGATCTGAAGCATTTGACCATCTCCACGGTGTAAATACTCCCACCGTGGCAGATGTCAAGCTACGAATGTGATGTCACTTAAGCCAAGTTGGGGAGAGTTGTCTGCAATCAGCTGATTGCAGACAACTCTCCAGCACACCACTAGGATTTCTGAGAAGTCCGAGTCCCTTGGGTTGGAGGATGGAATGATCTTTGGCCTCCTAAGGAAAAAACATCCAGATCTGTGAGACAAAGTTTAGCCAAACATCCCCCAATCACTGAACCCTGAAGTCTCCAGTTCCCAAGTCCATGGGACCCAGAGAGAATCAAAGTTTTGAGAAGTCACTTGGTCCAGCCTGCCTGCATCCCTGACAATTCCAGGCAGGAGCCACAAGAGGTGGAATCAACATTCCCTCTCTTAATGCTCTGGGCAACCAAGCGTTCCTTCCCCAGCAATAATGGGATCCAGTTTCCAAGGTGATGCATGAGCTCAGACCCCCATCTTTGCCAGTGTCAGTGGAGGTGCCTTAATTCAGCTTCAGGCAGCCCTCTCTGCAGGTCTCATAAACAGGATGGGAAACATGAACCCCCAAATTCGTCCTCAATTTCCTTTTGCTAAGATCGCCAAGGCTGGGGAGGCAACTCGACAGGGAAAGTTCTGAGCCTGTGCTTTCTCTTTGCCAAACACTGATTGGCTAATGGAGGGAAAACTGGTGTATAAACAAAGGTGGCTGATGACATCCGTGGGTCTGGAGCAATTCCTCTGCATTGTTCTGACAGCTAACAAATGGAAAGAGCTCTTAGGGAGCATGTTTCAGGAACAGCTGGAATATGTAATGGACATTTTTCTGTGAGTCTGACAGGTTGAGCTCCATCACAGTTGAGCTATGCTCGCTGGACACTGATCAGAATGAACTCTGCCATTCCTCGGAAGTTTGCCAAGAGGCCTTGGAATAGAAGGGAATCCGGGACCTCAGTTTCAGAAATGAAGGAGAATAAATACCAGACAGATCATAAGCAGACCAGATTTAAAGAGAAAGACCTATGAATGCCACTCTCTCCACTTTCTCCCTGGTTTCTTGACCATCGTTACGTCATTTTGATACACCCCACCAAAACGGCAGAAGTACAACCCTTTCCGGAGGGTCACTTGGGGGGAGAATATGTCACATGTTGCCTCTTGGTCTTTAGTTCCATCCGCTCCCCTCCTCCTACCCCCCCCCACACACATACACACTTGACTAAGTCAACAGTCTTAAGTTCTTGAAAGATACGGAATATTCCAGATACTTTACCTTACACAAGGATTCACTCTAAGCATCATTTAAATGATAAACTCCCATGAAGCCTTTAAGATAGCCTAATTTATCAAAATCTGGTTTGCCCTCAGTATTTCAGGAGCATACCCATAGTCTACAGCAAGGTGGTTTTCAGAGCACCTGGGTGGCTCAGTTGGTTAAGCGTCTGCCTTCAGCTCAGGTCATGATCCCGGGGTCCTAGGATCGAGCCCCGCATCAGGCTCCCTGCTCAGTGGAGAGTCTGTTTCTTCCTCTCACTCTCCGTCTGTGCTCTCCCTCTCTCAAATATATAAAAAACTTAAAAAAATAATAAAGGTGGTTTTCAAAATCAATGACCAAAGAAACTTCTAAGAAGAAACCAAATTTTTAAGATTACAAGATTCACTTCTGCACAGCAAAGAAAACGATCAACAAAATGAAAAGACAACCTACTGAATGGGAGAAGATATTTTCAAATGATCTGATAACGGGTTAGTATCCAAAATATATAAAGAACTTACGTAAGTCAACTCCCAAAAAAAACCCAAATAATCCAATTTAGAAATGGGCAGAAGATATGAACAGACATTTCTCCAAAGAAGACACCCAGACAGCCAACAGACACATGAAAAGATGCTCAACATCACTCATCACCAGGGAAATGCAAATCAAAACCACAATATCACCTCACACCTGTCAGAATGGCAAAGATCAGAACACAAGAAACAAGTGTTGACAACAAGTGAAGATGCGGAGAAAAAGAAACTGTCAGGTACCATTGGTGGGAATGCAAACTGGTGCAGCCACTGTGGAAAACAGTATGGAGGTTCCTCAAAAACTTAAAAATAGAACTACCCTATGATCCAGCAGTTCTACTACTGGGTATTTACCTGAAGAATACAAAAACATCAATTCAAAAAGATATATGCACCCCTGTGTTTACTGCAGCATTATTTACAAGAGTCAAATTACGGAAGCAGCTCAAGGGTCCATGAACAGATGAATGGATAAGGAAGATGTGGTATGTGCATGTGTGCGTGCATGCACACACACACAAACACATACACACACTGGTATATTACTCAGCCATGAAAAAGAATGAAATCTTGCCATTTGCAACAACGTGGATGGATCTAGAGTACAATGCTAAGTGAAATAAGTTCAAGAAAGACAAATACCATATGATTTCACTCATGTGGAATCTAAAAAACAAAACAAAGAAAAAAGAGACAAACAAAAAGACAAATATAGAGAACTGGTTGTTTTCAGAGGGGAGGTGGGTGGGGGGATGGGGGAAATAGGCGAAGTGGATTAAAAGTACACTTAGCATGATGAGCACTGAGTAATGTACAGAATTGCTGAATCACTAGATTATACACCTGAAACTAACACTGCAGTTAATTATACTGGAATTAAAAAGAAAAAGATTACGAGATTCAAATCAACAAATGACTGAATATTCCTGGTACTATGCTTTTTCTTCTTTCAGGCTCAAGGGAGTTATTACAAATAATAACAGGCCTAGAGAAGATCCTGAGAAGGTAGCAAGATCTAAAGAAGCCACCAGTCCAGGAGCACTAGACAATTCCCAACACAGCGTGGCATCCGACGCCCCTTACTGCAAACTCCATCCTAATACGCAAACCTTAGGGCAGCAAAGGATGAGCCGATTAGCTGCAGTTGACATGCCCAGTCAATCCATCCTCATGGTATGGGGACCCACATGGACTCCCTCTTCTCAAGTCTGGGCTGGGAAGCAGAAATTCATCTTATGAAAGACATCATCAGAAGGCATGACAGCCTGGGGCAGCAAGCTACTGCTAAGATGGCGGAAGTCCTACGCCTGTTGGTAAAAACGAAGAGAGCAGAGCATTTTCCTCTCCACTCGTCCCACGCGACCTCCATTTTGAGCAACCCTTCCCACTGAAGGCCAGCTGGCTTGACCTCTTCTGACCCCACTTCCTCCCTCCGCCTCCAAGGACGTTGAGCTCACCTTGGACAACCACCAGAACCTGATGATTCAAACAATCTGAGCTAAGGATCTTCAGAAGTCCTGCCAACTGATAAGCCAAGTTAGTACCGAGGCACAAAGGAAAGCGGCACTGTCTTCGTTCTCCACGGATCGGCGCATGGTCCCGCCCACCGTGCCAGCGCTCCGCTCCATGAGACACACTTAAAAGTCAAGAGGAACACAACCGCTGAAAGCGAATGAGGAAAATCAGGGCACGTCCAGCAGGCACTCGCTGTCTTTCCTAATACTACTTAGCACTTCCACAAGCCTTTTCATCTTCAAAGCACTTGAGGAACATTAGCTAATTAATCCTCCCAACAGCCCTGCAAGGTGAGGAAGGATTATCTCCATTTCACAGATGGAGAAATGAAATATTTTGAACACAGGCGGAAAACCCAGTGACAGGCAGAATTGCCAGAAACTGGGCTGGGCTCCTTCCCGGTGTCTTTGATGCCCACCGAAGCCTGCCAAGATATCTCATCCCCAACCCGAGCGCTGCCAAAGGCTCCCAACCAGCAGGTAGCCAAGCAGACAGAGGACCAGAGGCAAGACAGACAAGGCCCTCCTGCTAACCGTTCCAAGTCTACAATTAATGCATGATTTCACCTGATTGTCTGGTTAGGGGAGGTCCTTTCTGAAGGCTAGATGGAGGAGGCGACGCCTTCTCAAGTCATCTTCCGAGCTGTGAGTCTGACGTTCCTCCCTACACACCTCCACTTGGTTGCTATTTTAAACTAATGCCAAAGAAAGCACATACAAGCCATCAGCATGGTGCTTTCATTATTCAATTTTTCTCATATTTTAGGACAAGACTTCCTCTGATCAAATCCCAGCTGAAAATGCCAGTTGGAACCCTGGTCAAAACCTCATAATTAAAAGCAGTATAGGAACTTTATGTCTAGCCGAGGCCTCGGACTGAAGGCATAATTCCAAACTGTCGTGGTCTTAGAAGTTCTTGAATTTTTCAAAAGCTACAGAAATCACTTGGAGATTCAGACTGCCAAGACACTCTTCAGAACTGCCACTTTTGAGTTGGACCATTGCCCTTTCAATAGAAGGTATCTCTTCTCCACCCCGGAAGTGACATGTGTGTGCCTCATGCATCCAGGTACAAAACAAATACGGAACTTGGAGACCACCTTCTCCATCCCCCCAAAGTGTCCCTAGGATCTCCCTAGCAGAATCTCACAGTAAGTATCCAAAAAGGTTTTCAGTGGGGGGGGGGGATTCTGTCCCCACCAAGGACCACCTGGCAATGTCTGGAGGCACTTGAAGTTGTCGTGGCTGGGACGGGGGGCAGAGGGGAGAAAATGCTCTCCGCACCTAGTGGGTACAAGCCAGGGATACACAGGGTAGCCCCCATCACAAAGAATTACCGGCTCCAAATGTCAATAGCACTGAGGGTGAGAAACGGGATTAGAAGAGAACCATCTAGATCAAGCGCAGGCTGAGCACAGAGTAAGAGGCTTTTCAATAAAAACTGACAGACTGATGGACTGAATCGTTAGCTGCTTCTATCACCAGGACCAACCCCTGTTGCCAGAGCAAAACAAAGAAGTCAGACAAACCCAGCTACGAGCAAGTCCGGTAGCAATTCCACTTTTGCAGAACCTAGGCAAAACCTCGATCATTTCATCTGTGAATAAGAGAATAACGTTTATTGACTTGAACTGAGTTACGAAATATTCAATGGCAGGGACTATGTCTCATACATCTTTTATCCCCAAGGATGCTGTCTACCTACTAGGTATAAAAAAATTAGTAATTGATTGATGATCATGGACCTCAATTACGTCACCAGGGAGGGGGCAAACAACCAAGTGTGAGTAGAAAAGAAATAGAATATTTTGGCTCAATCAGTCCCATTATGGCCTTAAGATATCACAACCGGAAAAGCAGTCAAAAATTAGTCATTATATAAAAAATATAACACAGCAATAAAAAAAGCAAAAGAACAGCTCCTCCATATACAACACAGATGGATATGATAAGCATAATACTGACCAAAAGCCCCACAAAAGATACATACTGTCTGATTCCATTTGTATGAAGGTCAAAATAAACACAGTGAATCTATGATAGAGGTCATAGTAGTAGTTACTGTTGCAGGGTATGACTATTGACTAGAAAGGGGCACCAGCGAACTTTCCAGAACACTGGAAACGTTCTGGACCTGGATCTGGTTAGTGGCCAGATGTGCATGTGTACACACATAAAAATTTATCAAGCCATACGCTTAACATTTGTTCACATTACTGTATGTCAGTTATTTCTTATTTTTAAAAAGATAAACATTACTTAAAAATGCAAAGCACAGGGCGCCTGGATGGCTCAGTGGGTTAAGGCCTCTGCTTTCGGCTCAGGTCATGATCTCAGGGTCCTGGGATCGAGGCCCGCATCGGGCTCTCTGCTCAGCGGGGAGCCTGCTTCCTCCTCTGCCTGCCTCTCTGCCTACTTGTAATCTCTCTCTGTGTGTCAAATAAATAAAATCTTAAAAAAAAATGCAAAGCACAAAAAAGAAAAAAACCAGCCATGGTATAAAAGTTTAAAATTATGGTTCTAAATAGGTAGGCTTATGTTAACAAGCCTCTTTCCATGGGTAAATATTCACAGCTTTCATCCAAATTTCAGCTGCAAGAGTTATCTTCTTTCTTAATTAAAATGCAAACACAGACTTGAGTCAGAACACACTAACTTATTTCCTATTCAAACAAAGAAATTAAATCCAAGTCTGACAGACCAGGTCTGCCTTCACAACCCAGGCCAGCACAGCGCACGCGTGCGCGCACACGCGCACGCACACACACACACACACACAGCTGCCTTTGATGTGGCTGCCTGGGGCAGCTCATAACAGGAATAAGACTACTTAAAAATCTAAACAATTGCATTTCACAATTAAGAAACCATCCCTGCCCTCTCCCTCCCAGGAAACAAAAAATCATTAGTTTCCTGCTCCTGCAAAAAAGATGGCAAATTTAACACCAGTGAATTCTCAGGTACGTCCCCGACTGAGTTCCCATGCTCCCTAGCCCCTCAAGTCCATGTAACACCTGCCTTGTTATTTCTTACTTCCATTCTTAAAGTATACCATTATACACCATTATAAAAATGCTGTACCTATAAATCAGAAGTCAGAAACTACAGGAAGAAAATATTAAGTTGCCAAAATATACCTTAGCATTGTCTTTCAAAAGAGCTAAGAACGCCCAATACCCATCTACTGTGATTAAGCCACTGCAGTTGAAGAATGCTTTTCTACCAGGAAGTTCAAAATCTTTATAAAGAATTTTTAGTTAGCCTGTTTCCCCACTCAGATTTTGAGCTTCTAGAGAACAGGGGCAATTTTGTCATCTTTATAATTTAAAATACCAAGACGTGTGCGAGAGCATCCGAGGCCTTCAGCATCTGTCTGGTAAATGATTGATGGACAGGGGGATGATGAGATGGGGGCAGGGAGGCCCGAGGGGATAAAGAGATGAAGGCAAGCGGAGATGGGTGGATGAACGGGCGGGGGGTGCCTGAGTGGGTGAAAGAGCAGGTAGGGAGAGGAGAAGATGTAAGTCAGGTTAATGGGTGATGGATGAATGAACAAAGCAGTAGCAAACGGATTACATGCTTTGGCAAATTATTCTCAGCTCCTAAAATTGTTTTCATTAGACATCTACTTATAACCACTCTCAGAGTCAGGTTCATAGTAGGTTCCCAGTCAACACTTATCAATTTTAAAATTTAAAATATAACCTCATCCTCGAGCACGCGGCCACCATTCAGCTACCAGATTTGTGGAAGAAAGCCAAAGTCAATACAATGAGAATCTATAAAGCTGTGAAGGACACCAGTAAGGGGAACGTGGATTCGCTCCCAACTTCTAGAAATATTAGGAAAGATTTACAGAATTACGTATTCCCCAAGTATGTGTAAGCAGGATACTTTAATCATCGAAAACTCTTGCATGTCCAGAAAAGAAGCCGTTGTGGACCTCACCAGGGTAATTTTAGCTTTTTGAGGTATAGTCCCGAGAGCTGGCCGATGGCAGAACCCTAGGCTGGGTGGGTCGTGGTCATGCTAACGGCTTCTCACCTTCTGTACTTTCTGACCCATCATTCTTTATACACTAAACGTAGGGATATTCTTTCTCTCTCTAGCCTATGTGCACAAGTGGACATATATACGGTGCTGAAAGCAGCAAAGCACATTCAGGCGACAATTATCTAAGCGTGAGCAGCCCAGAGCAGCCACCACACAGGTTCCTCAGAGACAGTGAAGACAACAGTTATTTTCTTTTCATGTTTTGTACCTGTGCATTTTCGTCTACATTTTTGCTCCCACTTCAGGCCAGAAATGTCAGCCATCTCAGAGCTTTTCTTAAGTGTTATCATTTCCAAGACACACACTAGACTGTGGAAATTCATGTCCAAGTTCAGAAAGTGCACTTGAAAAAGGGAAAAGTTTCAATAGAGAATTTTAATACAAACCAAACATAATAGTTCAGAATCCAATTTTCAAAGGTTCCTGGGGCTGATGGCAAACCACTGGAGATTCTCAACATAAAATCTGCCCATAAGAAGGACCGTACCCTTCAGATTTTCAGGCTCCACACTAAAAAGGGAAACCTGTTTATAAAAGTCTACAGTAAAACTTGATTCACTGATGAAAGAAACTGATCTGCGCTGAACAATAAAGACCCGAAGATAAAACTGCAAAATAAAAAATATTTACAGTGGAATAATCCATTCGTGGTCCTATTCACAAAGACATATACACAAATCGGAAGGAGGGGTCTCTGCTCCGAAAGCCTTCACTGTGATGCTTACAGTTATCGGGCACCGGCTAGAACATCAGCAACCTCCTCGCTTTGTTCTTTGCCCTTAGAGCTGCTCTTTCTTCCTCTTCCCCTTCCCCCCTCCTCCGCCTCCTTCTGGTTTTCCTTATTCATTCTCCGACCCTCTCTCAACCTCTTCCCATCATTCCAGTATCAGATGGGCTGGATGAACATCATCACAAAGGTAAGCCTTGGGAAAATGCACTGGGCAGGGCCCTGGACCCAGGCCTTAGAAACATTTTATCACAGGCTCCAACGCCACCCAAAGATTTGAGGACTAACATCCTCGGAGAGTAGACGTTTTTCTTTTCTACAAAGTCAGCCTGAACACGGAAGAAGTTGAGGGAACTTCTAAGCCACCTCGGCACTGGTTTGACAGCGACCAAGTGTGAGGAGAAAGAAACTTCTGGCCTGTCTGGGGACAGACTCCAGGCAGGCCCGTTGCAGAAACTGGAGTTGCTTCCAGGAGGGATCCAGGAAACTGCCCAGAGGGCCCTGGGCCATGCGGGATGAGGGCCCAGGCAGAGCGGCCAGGGCACGCTGGAAGGGAGGGGCGCGGAGAGCAGGAGGGGTCAGCTCCCACCGGGAGGACGAAGACAGCATCTCCACCTTTTTTTTCCCTTTTAATGAGCATTAATGAAAAGGCCCCAGCATCCAGAGAATGCGTGAATTCTCTTAATGCGTCATCCTACTTTCTTGTAATATTAAGGCCTCAACAGGTATATTTGCAATTCAGCTCACGCTTGCTCATCTTTTCTTTTTGCACTGATTTCTCACGACTTAGTTTTGTCGCAAAGAGCCCTTGACGTGCAAGAGCAGCATACAACCCTTCCCGATATTATGCAGTGAAACCAACAGGCTCCACAATTAAGTGGCGATCTGAACCGGCCCGCGATAAATAACAACGAAGCTCACGCTTTCGTCAGACGGGGCAATTTCAGAAGTTCTTTTGTGCATGTGCTCTGTGAGTGTGGCTGTAAAGAGAGGCCGTCGCTGATGAAACAAAAAAATTGCAAAATACACCAAAGGCACAACACTGACGCACAAAACCCGTGGTCTCTCATTCCTCATCCAAACGCAAATCACCAGAGTGCTTCATAGAATAATCTGCAGCCCTCTTACAAAATACGTAAGTATCCTGACCACATGGTAACTTCTCCAAACAGATTTTTAACACCCAATTATGTCTGGCCTGATCACCACAATGCCAAGACGGAACAGTAATCCTCTCTGGGAAAAAGTCGCCTTTCTCAGATAAGCCGGTGTTTAAACTTCGTGAATGAGAAAATGACCCATGGGGGCCATCGGTAAGTAAAACTGTTGCTAAAAACTTGGATTTTGTGTTGCGTGTCATTTTGCTTGTGGCAGCTTGAAGCGTCTCGTCGTAAATATTTGTGGTTGGCATGAAAACAAAACTGATTCCAGTACAATCGCCCATTCTCGGCGCATTTGTGCCTGCTCTATCTCCCTCCACGTTGTTTGCGTTAATTCCAAAGAGATGCAGGAGAAAAAAGGTTTTAAGATAAAAATCACCTTGAATACTTACTGTTCAAAAGTAGAGAATTCGCACACTCACTTGAAAGCATTTTATTTTTAAAAACTGTAAATTATGTATTGTCTCTGGCTGCCCTCTTGCCACAAGGCAGGCCTGAGTGACTGTAACAACGACTCAATGTCTTGCAAAGCCTAAAATATTTACTATCCAGCCCCTTACAGAAAAAGTCGGCTCACTCCGGTATGTAACAACTCAGTGAAAAAAAATCTTAATGCGTGTGTTTTTAAAACCGAGAACATGTGTATGTACAAGCGTGTGTCTTCTGAAATTCACAAAGACCCACAACTCTCAGTAAAATACAGGAGAATTGTGTCATCTCATAACAATACTGGGTGTTTGTCCAGAAGGCTGATAAAGAGGGTAGATGCAATTATCTTGCTATTTCTTGAAGGAAACATCCCCTCTTTCAACACTCATTCATCCAGGTTCCCAGTGGCTGCCAGGCACAGTGTTGGGGCCCCAAGAACACAAAGCAGGATAAGACACGGCCCGCACCCTCCCGGGGCTGGCAGTGGAATGTAATAGGCATGGAACAATTAATAAGGGGACCTGCGCGCTGCCTACACTGGATGGCGTCCAGGAGAAGTGGGAGAGCGTGGAAGCACGAGCCAGAGAAGGGGACTGGACCCAGACCTCTGCCTCGCTACGGGGTCCCGGCTTTTTCTGTAAAGGTGGGGGCTACCGGCATTCCTTAAGCAGAGCAAGACCGTGCTCGGATTTCTGTTTTTCAGATGATACGGTTGGAGGGGGGATGGCGGGAGGATGAGGGGGGAGAGAGGCTGCAAGCAATGTCTTCCCAGATGTACCAGTGCGTGTCCACCCGCGAGCCCTCCCTAGTTACACCAAGTCAACGGGGCCTCCAGAAATGGAAGACAGCCTAGGGCTCGAATGAGCCGAGAAAGCGTTCACGCAATCCGTTCGCTGGAAAACACAGAACAGTCAGCGCATGCCAATTTTACTTCGCAAGAGGCAAAAACCCTTCCCTTCTCTATTGTTGCTTTTGTGTCTGAAAATCCCCAGTATCCGAGCAGCAGCGCCCTGCAAATGGCAACAGAAGTATACAGAAATGCTACAGTTACCAGCTTTTGTGCTCGTGGTCAAAAAAGAATGAAGACTCTGTTTCCAAGCCCAGAAGCATCGATTAGTACAATATTCCGATCACAGCCGAGACATCTCCAACTTGTGGAATGCTTGCTCCATACGCTCCCTTCAGAAATGCCTCCTCGTTATAGAATTCTTGCAAAAGTGCAATAATTCCAGCTACTGTTTTTCCCATAAAAGGGACCACTGTGCTTCCCCCAGCATGTTTCTGTAGGTGGTCATTTCAACAATAAAGGAAGTTCAAGGGTTCAAACAGATTTCCACTGTTACAGCCCAAAAATTTGAGGTTTTTTCAAGGAAGTCCCCCCTACCGAGCAATTATGCTTGAATTCAAGGCTGGCTCTTTCTTACCAAAGCTGTGGGGAGAGGAGGGCCCAGGGGAAAGGGGTACGGTTTGGGGGAGGGAAGAGGAGAGAAGCGACTAAAGAAATCAGAGCACTCAGTCAGAAGTAAATGGTTGCAACCAGCCATCCGATACCATGGCGACCCGGGAAGGGGGAGGAGAGAGGAGTCTGGGGGGTTGGTTCACTCCCCACTCTTATTCTTGGCAAATTTCTACTCTGATGAACAGATACACTTAGGCGGAAAAAAAGAGACATACAGGGGCCATATAGGGACTCTAGCATGCCCCAGGGAAGACGTTCAGAAGGTGCCAGAAGGAACCGGGTGGAGCTGCAGTGTCCAGCGGGGAACATCTGCTTGTTCATGGTGCAGTAGTGTGGTCAGCACACTGCTCAGCCCACCCCGGCGAGGTCTCCACCTCTGTGTGACATCCCATGACCCCTCCGGGGCAGAGCAGGCCCCCTTGCAAGATGCCTGTCTCCCCGCCCCCCCACGGAGCGTTGCCTAAGGCAACAGAGAACCACTGCCTTGCCATTTTCCCTTCTGCCTCTCGGACCCCCATCCTGGAAGGCCCAGGAGCGAAGGTGACTCCGAAGACCCGTGGGTAAGGGCCTTGCTCCTCCACCCAAATCGCTCATCTCTTTCCTCTACCTCAGGATGTCTGTGTGTCTGTCTGTCTGTGTTGGCCTTCTCAAAGGGGAATTTATTATCCTCACGTTTTTCACAGAGTGGGTACATGAAAACCTCCGAGGCTAGAAAAGTCCTCATTTCTCTCCTCCCCTTCTGCTACAACTGCAGAGGCCCCGGGCCACTCGGTCGCCCAGGTCCCAGGTGGCGGGGGAGCCTTTCCGCAAAGCCGCTAGGGTAGCAGCTCCTTGCCACCGCTAGGGGGCGCACTACAAGTAACCGCTTAGAGGAAACACAGGGAGCCAAGAAGAGGCCGTCTTTTACGTCTCTTACCCAATTATTTCACCAAGGCGGGAACCATTATAAAATAAGAGCCTTGGGACGCCACATAGTTTTAAGAGCAAATTGCACATGAAACGACACCACCGTCAAAGGGTGAAATGACGGAAAGATCACGCTAATGTTGACGAACCCAGGAGCCCGTGGCATTTCTGACTGCACGGCTGACCCTCGAGCCACATGGATCCGTTTCTGTCCTTCTCCCCGCAAGTGGTTTTTAGGTCTTTGCTTGCTGCTCTCTCGTACTAAGTATTCGCTCATTTTACAAAGGAGTCTAAGGGTAAGAGAATGTGGATGGTTTGGGATGGCTGGGATGCTGCAACCCATCGCACGAAAGGCAAGGAGGGAAAAAATCCTGCAAATATTTGAAAAGGTTGGATCAGTAAGTTTTGGGGTGCCTCCCCACGCCTGCGGTGTAGATGTGGGATGTACCAAAAGGAAATGATAAGACAGATTTAAAAAAAGAATTAAGAGAATTTTCCCCCAGGCGTTCCCAGGTTAAGAAAGGTCTGATTATATTTTATTCATTTGGATTTTGCTAAGATGAGCTCTCTCCCATTATGAAGTGATCACTGTGCTTTTGTTTCTTTCTATATGGCTTTTGAGGTTGGGGGGGTGCCTCAAAAGAGTCTATATTGATTCTTCCTCTTGCATTTTTTTGACAAGTGGGCTGTGCTTTGTGCTGTCTTAGAAAGCTAAGACAGGGGCGCCTGGGTGGCTCAGTGGGTTAAAGCCGCTGCCTTCGGCTCAGGTCATGATCCCAGGGTCCTGGGATCAAGGCCCACATCGGGCTCTCTGCTCAGCAGGGAGCCTGCTTCCTCCTCTCTCCTCTCTCTCTGCCTGCCTCTCTGCCTACTTGTAATCTCTCTCTCTGTGTCAAATGAATAAATAAAATCTTTCAAAAAAAAAAAAAAAGCTAAGACAGTTTCCCTTACAGCTGACGGTGGGGAGGGGGCAGAATACCCCCTTCTTGTGGGTAGGTGATATCCAGAAAAGTCTTTGAGAAAATAAAAAGTAAACGATCTCTACATTTTTTTAATTTGAATTTCTAAACTTATACGCCCTGGTGTCATTTATCTAAGTGAAAATCATTTTTACTTAAATTCTTCTTATTTAAGAAAGATCCGTTAGGTCTTTGAAAAATATATGTATACATAGAAAGGAAAGATATGTTTAGCCCAAGAGTCAGAAAGTTAAGACCTGGAGCCTGAATCTCTCGAAGACAGAGCTTATCAAGTCCAAGGCAGGACCCAGTCACAAAAGGCCGCGGACACCAAGAGCAAGCACCCCAAGTGCAAGAGGCTTTCCCCCCCTATGCTTATCAGCTTTCTCTGGCCCAACTCTTGAAACTGTCTATCATTTCAACCTTTCCAGTGTAAAGGGATTTATAAAGAGTGATATCTCCCATTTCTGGGCAAATGACTACAGTTTTGTTTTGGGGATTTTGTTTGTTTGTTTGTTTGTTTTTCTGGGAAGAAAGAAAAATATTCTGAATAGAGTCTGAAAAGATTGGTCAATCTGACCAAACTTGTGGTTTCATTTCAATTAATGCCTAGTTTAAAACTGTATAATGACATCAAGAGAGAATGACTCATAACAAATGCGACTTGCAGAACCCACATTAAAAAAACAACTCCATGTGAATAGTATCGTCACCGCTGAAGAGTATTAATTAAGCAGCCCATATGATCATGATGCAATGAACTTGAGAGGAGAAATGACAACACTGAAAAACTTCAGATGGATTAGGCAGCCACAATCCCAGGGAGTCAGAATACTTATTCACAGACTGGAGCATACTCATTTACTGTAAGACAAAATTACATATACGGCAATTCCAGACTGATCGGAAAACGGCACAGAAAGACTCCAACTCATTCTTGCGTGTATACACACACATTTGTGTGGACACTCAAGTGCTAAATACAGATGTATTTACATATTCAACTAGGTGCCATATATATAAATTGCTTTTCAATTAGGCTGTAGTTAAAAAGCTTCATAGTCAAGGTCAGGATTTGATGAACCAGCCCACAAGCCAAATTGGCCCACGTTCTGTTTTTATAAATAAAGTTTTATTGGAATATAGCCATGGTCTTATTTCCGTATTGTCTATGGCTGCTTTCCCATTAGACTGACAAAGCTGAATAGTCGTAAGAGGGACTGTATAGCCTGTAGGCTTAAAATATTTACTATTTGAATCTTCACAGAAAAAGTTTGCCAATGCCTGACTAAGACAATGAATACTTTCTAACTCCCACATAGGTTAGCCTGCACATGCTGTTCAGGTTTGATTGAACAAGCTCTGGACTTTTTCTAATTATTGGAAAGTGTTATTAAATAGCACGACCCACTAAGAATTCAGGGAAAAGGAACTTTTGGGGCTTAGTATAATTACTCTTTTGAACCTTAATTCTGCAAACATTTTTGAGCTACGTTCTTGATATGATGATACATAATACATATATGCTATTTTGATATACACTATGCATTATAAGTATATAATATATACTCATATAAGTACATATATAAGTAGATACATATAATATATATTTAAGTATATAATATCATTGAAATGAAGAGACACGCCATCTGAAATTCCCTGTTACCAAAAGCATGAAGCTATGTGAAATTCTAATCCCGCTGTGAAATACACTTCCCACACACATCTCTCCAGGATACAGCAATCACTGACTCCTTATGAGATGAGAGTATCCGATTTTAAGAAAAAATGAATCTTGGATCACTGAAAAAATAAAATAAAAAGAAATAAATAAAATAAAAATTACTTGTTCTTGTTTCTCACGCACTGTGTTTCAAAGTGAATTTGGGGTGAATATAAACACGGGGCAGGCAGCCAGGCAGGGGAAAATCTTACACAACGTGGTCACAGGTTACTCTATACTATCTGAGTAGACTTCAATGAATATTCTATTTTTGTCTCTAAGTTCAATCATTCTGATTTCATTTCTCATGTGGAACCTAGTCATTATTCCTAGGTGATATGAAATTCTCTTCTTCTGAAAAAATCTAAATGTAAAGCTTTTACTGTCTGAGGCTAAGGACTGAGCACAATACACATCTTTACTGTCATCCTCTCGTCAAACCCACGCCCTGAAGATGACAGGCATGGTGACGAGGTAGAGTAGGGCAGCAATGACTGGGTTATTCTGTATGGAGATGCAGACTGTCACATTCATGATTTGGATCAAGGATTCATGACCTCATTCCATAGCTAGTCAACCTAGAGCAAATGTAATTCATTGGAGCCAGGAGGCCTCATTATGATCTGGCATTCAACACGGCCCATTCCTGTTACCGAAGTAACTCACAAAGAAAAATGATAGCCACATAAGAAATCCATATTAGTGGTCTTCATTTCATTGCCGAGATTTCCAAGAAGGAAATATAGTGCCCAGGGCCTGCCAACCCATTACAGAACATACTTGCCATGTTAAAAATGATTATACAGAATGAACAGGGAAAATCATTCACTTGAAATTGCACTGGAAAACTCTGGCTTTGGGGGTAGCACTTTCAGGACACATAGCCTCAATCACCAGCTCCTGGGAAAAGTTAACCTGCCTTTGCTTCACTTAGGATTCCAAAATATCCTTAATGTCTTGAAAGCCGCTTGCAACTACCACCCATCTTTACAGGTGGAAGGACCCTCGCCCCTACTTACACTGCTTTCTCTGTCTCACACAAAGACAACAGGGCATGCGGACTCCTTCCAAAGGACTCATAAGGGGCTCTTTTAAGGAAAATTGGAAGGTATAGCCCAAGAGGCAGGAGTTTCCTGTGGCTAAGTGATGGCATTTTTGCCTTTTGAGGTAAAAGGCAAAACTGAGCAACAAGGAAGAGGTGTTGAGTGTGTAAAACGGGGGAGATGCAAGCTAATAACATCAGCTCACAGGCTAATTTGAGATTTTTCCAGGCAAGGTTCATTACAAGTAATTTAAGCAAAGGCAACCACTCCGAACCTAATGGAAGCGAAGGCCTGTGTACTGGAAAGCCTTGGGGAGGGGAAGGAAGGGTATCAAGAGGAACATGGATTTCCTTACTCACTGGCATTCTAAAGTCTGTTTAAAAAAAAAAGAGCAGAGAGTTGCTGTCAGAAAGGTCAGTCTGGTCTCCTTTCCACGCTGTTGCTGAAAGCCTGTACGACCTTTATCTGGGCAGATAATGAACTAGTTATTATCTCAACGGAAGGTCCTGACTCTTTCTACGCTCCCCATCATCAACTCGCCATGCTTAATTCAATCTGTGTTTATGCAGCTCAAACATAATCCCAACAGATTCAGTCATCCCCTCTCCAGACAGTGATACTGTTGCTAACGTGAGGCTGGTATCAGTTTCAGGAAGGATGGGGAGAAAGCTTTATCATTACAAGGAGACCACCCTCAGACACAGCCATTTTTTTAATAATGTTTCTGCATGGAGGGGGGGGGTTCATTTCCCAGTGGACCTGAGATAAGCCACCTGGAGAATTTTTCATTGTTTCTTTAAGGCTATTGTTATGTATACTGTATGGACACTTGAAAGGCGGCTCTCATGGTCTCAATGGAAAGTGGTTTCATTCTCTGAATCTCACTCTAGGCACAGAAACACTCAGCCAGGCAAGAAATCTTAGCTGTTAAAGCTATTCTGCAAACAGGGTTTTGGTTTTTTTTCCGTTTTGTTTTGTTTTTTGGGGTTTTTTGCAGACAGAATTCTTTTAAGAAAGCACTAAGTAAATAAAACTTCTCATGTGTGCCACAAATTTTGCTCAAGTTCCATACGCATTTGCCTAAGCCCCACTATTACTCCATTATAATAATAATCGGTGCTCTCTGCCAAAGACTGTGAGCGCTTCATCAACCGTGTTGAGATTGGGTGTTGCCACGTGACTTCCTCTAGCCAATGAAGGATGAGCAAAGAGAAACACATGGTACTTCTAAGTGAAAACTTGAAGAGCAATTGACTACATTCTCCTTTGTGACGCATGTGTCAAAATGCAGCCTCCGCCAGCTTAATTACAACCAGCAGAGCTTCCCTACTGACGTGTGGTCTAAGGGAAACATAAATATCTGTTCTATTGAGCTGCTGGAATTTGGGGGATGTTTAACATCACAGCATAACCCAGCTGATCCTGACTTTCCTATTCTGCCCAGTCTCCAAAACATGAATGCCTTTCTGTAATAGACAATGCTCAGGAAAATTCCCGCGGAATGAAAAAAATCACGAAATGGAAGGAAAAGACAAGAGCGCGGTAAAAATACGTTCGACTGGGCGCCTGGGTGGCTCAGTGGGTTGATGCCTCTGCTTTCGGCTCAGGTCATGATCTCAGGGTCCTGGGATCGAGGCCCGCATCGGACTCCCTGCTCAGCGGGGAGCCTGCTTCCCCCTCTCTCTCTCTGCCTGCCTCTCTGCCTCCTTGTGATCTCTCTCCCTCTGTGAAATAAATAAATAAAATCTTTAAAAAAAAAAAAATAATAAAAAAATAAAAATACGTTCGACTGACCAAAGATTTTCATTAAGGGCTGTGACCCGACGTCTTAGACTCTTCACACACAGTACTATACTTATTTACAAGTACAGTCTAGTATCATGTTGATTTCTCATCACTTTTTTCTTGATCAGGCAACTCTGGATATTACAGTGGGTAACAAGTATATTTATGTTATGGACTCGATGTTTGTGTCCCCCCACACACAAATTTCTATGTCGAAGCCCTAACCTGCAGTATGGCTGTATTCAGAGACAGGGCCTCTAAGGGAGCAATTCAAATTAAAAAAAAATCATAAGGATGGGGCCCTGATCCGATGGAATTAGCCTCCCTATAAGACACCCCAGAACTTGCTCAATCTCTCTCAATCTCCCCCCACCCCGCAACATGTGAGGACACAACAAGGAGGAGGCCACCTGCAAGCAAGAGAATTCTCACCAGAAACTCAATTGGCCAGGACCTTGATCTTGGACTTCCAGCATTGAGAGCTATGAGAAATAAATTTCTGTTGTTGAAGCCACCCAGCCCGTGCTATTTTGTCATGGCAGGCTGGGCTGACAAGTACATGTTATAACTAGTCAGACAGGTATACAATGAGGTGAGTTGGTCATTAAATGAAAGAAGTTTCTCTCAGGGCTAAGACACTAAGATAAAAAGCTCACACTCTCAAAGAAGGGATCTGTAAAATCCTTGACAGATGGACAGGTGTTCTGCGGGAACGCTATAAATACGCACTACGTGCCAGACACTGTGCACAGAGCTGAGGACATAAAGGCAAACGACGCATGGGCCCTGACTCCAGAGAACGCACAGCCTACTGGAAAATACACTGCGTAAACACATTATTTCAATACCACAAACATTCGCTGAATACCTACCGTGTGCTATGAAACACCACGCTGGGAGATGAACCAGGCAATACGTTATTATTGATCACCTGATCATTCCTCATGGAAGTGCACAGACTGCTCAATTATGAGCAGAATCAATAACCAGGGCGGTGGGTTGGGGCAGACGAATGCTCCACAGCCTCCTCACCACACCAGAGCACTACTGTCTTCAGAATGTCACCATCTTGTCCCGGAACCAGTCCTGGTCTGGCTTACTTACCACGGGAGATCTCAAGAGGAGTGTGCCAGGATGGTGTCTTATAAGGAGCAGGTGCTTGCCAGAGATGCACCAGTATCAGCCATGTCCTCCGCTCCCCCAGGCAAATGCTGGGCTCGCAGAAAAGATTGTATGATGACGTGTCTTTATACAGAATTCAAGGCAAGCGGCCACTGCATAGCACCGTATCAGAACTAAGCACACCTGTATTCAGTGGTCATGAGTAGAGACGGAAGCAAGTTCGAATGCTGACCCGACCCCTGGAAAAATAATCCCCTCTGCAAGAGAGAATACACTTTTCGGAGCCTTCCCTAAAACCCTGCGGACCGAGCATCATCTCTTCATCTCAACCTCACTCCAGGGACGTTAGGCCAGATCATAAAAGACCCACAACTTCTCTGTGGCAGCAAAACTGGGTTATCTTCCCTAAGAGAGGAAGCACAGATTCTGTCCAAGCTGCTTGGGCTTTTTATTATGATTCAGAAATGCAAGAGATTGGAGAGGGGCTTCAAAATATGGTTCATAGGGATGTGAGGGGAAAGCAGAACAGGAAAACAGAAAATAGTGTGACTAGAAGAGAAAGCACCACCGTCTCCCCCAACTCTGGATTTACTACATTCACCTTTTAACACAGAAAGGGATTTGCCAAGACAGATACCCACACAGATACTATAAGATGGCGGTCATGGCCCACTTCCGAAAAACCAACCAACAGAGCGTGGGAGCTGATGCCAGAAGATGTGGACTTCCCAGGAATACCTGAGCTGGTGGGAGGGAGGGCAGGAGAGAGGGAGGTTGGTTGAGGAACTGACATTCCCCAGTCTGTCCTCCACAGGGTTGCTTCCCTTGCGCTAGAAATTCTGTTTCAGGTTCTGCGGGGTAAGGAACTCATCGTGACCCCTGTTGCTTCTTCCAACATCCTCCCACACCACAGCCAACCTTTGGCTTTTTCCACCTCCTCTGCGCTAGCCAAACCCATAAACCAGACTATGATAGACTAGGGAAAACTATAGCCTTCTTTAATTAGGTAGGATGGCGAGGTGATGTCGGCTCTCTGTCTGAGTGGGGTCGGGAGCGAGCATTCAGAGTTCTTGGCAGTGCCACACGGGTGCTGAGCGTGCACATCAACGTTTATTGGGACATCCTAGCCCTGGGCTTGCTTTGCTTTGTTTTAATAAAAAAAAAAAAGAGTCTGATGGCCCAACCCCACCTAGACCCTGTGGTAATTGCTGGAACGTGGGGCACTGCAACTTGGAAAACATCTGCGCTGTCTTCAGTTGTCTCCGCCAGCACTCCGAGGGAGGGCGGAGATCCACAGCATACTGGGATGTAAACACGGGGAGGATTTTGTGGTAGCTTCTTGCAGAGCCGCTTGTTTAGACAGGAAAATAAATGGCCAGCGTTGAGAGGTAAGGTCAGTCACCAGACATAGTTTCCAGTCTCACTAAATGAAAGCTAAGGGGGAACCTTCTGGAAAACAGTTTGCAGATCCCAGCGAAGGGGCTCGGGGTAGCACCAGCAAGAGTGGAAGAGCAGCCACGTGGTCCTGGGAAAGTCACACGAGTCACTTGGAGCCTCGCTTTGCTCCTCTGTAAAGCAGACATAATAACCCTTGGCTTTCTTACCTCACCACGTTGTTACGAGGATGAAATGAGATAAGGTGTGGGAAAGTGCTTTGGAACATTCTAGAGCCACCCACAGGCAAGGAGTTATTATAACCCAGTCCATCCAGAAGTTGAGTCTTTGGAGGCTCATTTTCAAAGGAAACTGTTGGTCCCCGGTGGTTATCACCGTGTGGCCTCCCTTGCTTCCTCGTACCCGTGTGAGGAATGAGGTTTCGGCCACGCATACGGGCTGGACTGTGGCACAGGCCTGGGTGGGCGCTCCAGTCGGAGGGCCTCAGGGTCGCCCTGGCCGTGGAACCGAGAACGGACAGGTCACACGCGCCCCACACACCTGCTCCCTCGCGGGCAGGAGAGCGACAGGCAGCGGGCGCATGTGCAGGCATGCCCGACACTCCTTCCAGACATGGGCGGCAAAACTGACACCACCACATGCCCCAGAAGAAAGGCAGCCGTCCTCACGCCTCCTCTTCTACCTCCCCACTTTGTCCTCTGAAAAAAAGAAATGTTTCTATTCATAAAGTTCTCCTCCCCCAGAGGACTTGGAGGGTAGCCCGTCGCTGCCTGGGGGCCCCACTCCCGGACGACGCTGCCCTTCCTTCTGCCACTATCTGTAACGCTCGCAAGGTACCCAGAGCCCTGGGATGCACCGGGCTTTTTCTCTGTCATCGGCCATCACATGTCCCTCCCGCTGATTAAACTGCGTCCATAAGAATCAAGATGGGGCCTAGAATACAATGTTCACTCATTTCACAAACTCAACAAATATTCACTCGCTTCCTACCATGTGCCAGAAAGTAGCTACCGGCTCGACGAGCCCGCTCACAACCGGATAACATTTCCCGGCATTCCCTGCACCTCCGTGTGCTCATGTCCATGAGTTCTGGCTGCTGGAAAGTGGGTAGAAGTTAAGTACGTGACTTCAGGCACAGCCCATAGAAACCCTCTCCTATAGGATCCCCATTCTCTCCTCTCCCATTTGCAGACCTGGGAAGAGACAACAGTCCTAGGGGATGAGAGAGCTCCAACACGAAAGAGGCCTAGATCTCTGACGAACACCCACATCGAATTGCCACGGGGGCAAGAAATAAGACCTGTGTTGTATTTAGTCACTTAGACGTCTAGGGTTCTCTGTTACAGAAATTAGCCTACCCTGACTAACGCGATTGAGAGCAAACCATGGAACAAGACATGATCCCCATGCTATGAAGTTCCCCGCTTAGGGGAGGAACACAAAAACAACCAAGTAATTACAACAGAACGAGCTAACCACCACGAAGAGGAAGACACGGTGCTGTGACAACTTGCCCAGGGAGGCTGATGGGGTTAGTCAGGAGGGCTGCCGGGGGCAGGGCTATCAAGGGCAGGACCAGGGGAAGCTGTCGGGGCTGGAGAGCACGGCACAAAGAACAACTGGGAGACTCTTAGAACAGGGGCCGCAGCAATGAGTTTTGGGAGGCAGGAGAGAGGGTGGGCCCAGCCTCAGAGTCTTGAAAACTGGTTCATTTCAATGTCATCAGAAAAGCAGTAAGAAGTCACAGAAGAATGTCAACTAGGGAATGACATGATTCGACTTTTGCCTTGTGAGGTTCACTCTGCAGGAGCGTGGAGAGTGCATTAGGGGAAAACAAGACAGGAAGACACAACGACTGATTGGAAACCTCTTCCACGCACCAACGTAGTGCGTCAGACCCCTGCGCAAGTACACCAGCCCAGATCTCACACCATGGTCACTGTCAATTGGACTGTTGGCCATCTTCTCTGAGGGCCCACCCTCGACAGGATGATTTCATCCTGGCCCTGCTGCTCCCCCTTCTCTCTTCATGCCAAACCTGTCCTCAGGGTCCCAGCATACCTGTCGGCAAAGTCCATGGGGGCTTATGCCAGAAGGACGAAACTGTACTCTATTCCATCTCACACTTGCCGTAAACAATGCTCATTAAATACCTAGCATTCTACCAAGAGACAGGTGCCTCTGAAAACAAGGACGGGTCAGTGAGACGACAGTCAGGACAGCATCAGCAGCCAGACACGGTCTCTCAGAGAGACAGGCAGCGGCTGACGCAAAGGGCAGGTACCATCGCTAGACAAACGTCACTAAAAGCTGCACTTGTCAAGACGGCCTTGAACACCAGGGAGCTTCAATCTGAGGGATCCACTCAAGTGAGCTGATCCCAGGGAGAACTTGGGCCCCTCGGCCACAAAGGGAACAGATGTGGCCTGGGAGTGAAGGACAGTTGGAAAGAGGAAGCCAACAAGAAAAGACCAAGAAGGGCCTGGGGCAGATTTCTATTTAAAGCACAACCTTAAAGGAGGACAGATTCTTATTTGTATCCACCCCATGTCCCCGTGGCAAAGAGACAGCAGCTTATTTCCCACACTGGTCCCTTGCTTCCCCTTTTCGTGACAGTATGGACAGCACGGTTACACTTGTCACGCCAGAGGGGTGATGCTGAAGGGGTCGAGGTTGCCCTGGTCTGGATTTCCCTCCCCAGCCACCACCAATGGAGACTGTGCCACAGTCACCAGCGACAACGTGCCCCACAGCACGACTTCCAATCTGGGACTATGCCACCAGGAACGGTGGGAGATGACGCCCCACCCCCGCTCTCAGCAGTGACCACACACATGCCACCTCTAACTGTGCTTGGACACTGTCATCCTTCTCCCCGTCCTTGGGCAGCCCTTGGAGCAGAGGTCGGCAAGCAGTTCCACAATCCTGTTGCCCTTCTCTTCTTGGGATACAGGGGTAGACTGTCCACACCAATCTCCCCAAACCACGTGAGCACAGGGGAAGCACGTCACTTCCGGGCCTACACCATGAAATCGTCCCACGCTCCATCCTCCACTCTGTTTGCCCATCTGGGGGCTGAACGGAGGGCACCAAAGAGCTAAAAGAGGGCAGAGACAGAAGACAAAAAGAACCAAGGGCCCTGAGTCACCACCTCGAGGAGAGCCCTGAGGACAGTCCCCTGAGCAGAATGAGACAACTGTGCGAAAGTAAAACACCTTCACTGTGCTCAGCCACTGAAAGTCAGGGGCTGTTTGTGAGGGCAGCTAGCCTAATGAATACAGCTCTCTTCCCCCCATTCTTTGGAGCGAGGGGTCCAAGTCATTTTTTCTCCAGACCGCTAACATCCTCTGCTCTTAGCAGAAGACCTCACCTTACTTTTCAATAGCTTAATTGAGATGTAATTCACACAGAACAAAATTCGCCCTTTAAAACACACTTCAATGTTTTTTTAAGCATTTCACAGAGTATGTAATCCTTACCATCCAATTTTAGGACGTTTTCATCCCTCCTAAAAGAAACCCCTTACTCAATTGCTTTCACTTTCCATTCCCACCCCCGCCCCAGCACTAGGTAACCACTAACCTACTTCATGTCTCAGTAAATTTGCCTGTTCTGGACATTTGGGATCACTGGGATCCCACAATGTGTGTTCCCGTAGGACTCGCTTCTCTCACTTAGCATGATGTTTTCAAGGTGTACCCACGCTCTAGCATGTATCAATAATTTGTATGGCCTTTTAGCACTCTTTATGGCCAAGCAATATTCCTTTGCATGGCTATGCCACATTTTCTGTACCCGTTTATCAGCTGACTGACATCTGTGCTATTTTCATCTTTCGACTATCATGTGTAATGCTGCAATGATCATTCACGTACATGTTGTGTTGGAATGCAAGTTTTAGATTCTGTTGGGTATATACTTAGGAGTTGAATTCCTGGCTCATATGGTAACTCTGTTTCACTTCTTGAGCAGCTGTCAAACTGTTCTCCAAAACTGCTGCCCCACTTTACGCTCCTGCCAGCAATGTGTAAGGATTCCAATTTTTCCACATCCTAACACTTGCCACAGTTTGCCTTTTTTATTGTAGCTACCCTAATGGGTACAAAGAGATAGCTCATTGTGGTTTTGATTTACCTTTTCCTGACAACTAATGATATTGAGCATCTTTTTGTGTATGTGTGCTTTTCTGTTTTCTTTGGAGAAAGGTCTATTTAAATCCTTTGCCTATTTAAAATTAGGTTGTCTTTTTACTGTTGAGTTCTCTTTTTTATAGTTCTCTGTTTAAGTCTGTTATATTGAATTGTGCTCCCCCCTAAAAAATATGTTGAAGTCCTAACCCCCAGTACCTACGAAGGTGACCTTATTTGCAAATAAGTTCTTTGCAGAAAGAATCTAGTAAAGAGGAGGTCATACTAGGTTAGGATGAACCCCAACTCCAAGGACTTGCATCCTTATAAGAAGACCACGTGAAGATACAGGGACGCTGAGACACACAGAGAGGAGAGTGGCATGTGAAGATGGGGACAGAGTGGAATCATGCATCTCCAAGCCCAGGAACTCCAAGTAGAGCTGGTAACCACCAGAAGCCAGAAGAAAGGCAAGGGGGGATTCTTCCTTAGAGCCTTCAGAGGGAATATAGCTCTACTGGAACCATGATTTGGGACGTCTAGCCTCCTGAACTGTGAAAGAATGTCTTTGGCTTAAGCCATCAGTTTGTGGTAGTTAAGTTACAGCAGCCTTAGGAAACAAACACACAGTCCTTTCTCAGATATAGGACTTTAAAACGTCTTCCATTTTGTGGGTTGACTTCTCACTTTCTGATGGTGTCCTTTAAACAAACAAATTTGGGGGTGCACCTGGGGGGCTCAGTCGGTTAAGCATCTACCTTCGGATCAGGCCATGGTCTCAGGGTCCTGGGATCGAGCCCCACATCCAGCTCCCTGCTCAGGAAGAAGCCTGCTTCTCCCTCTCCCACTTCCCCTGCTTGTGTTCCCTCTCTCGCTGTGGCTCTCCCTGTCAAATAAATAAATAAAATCTTTAAAAAAATAATAAAGGAACAAAAGTTTTTAATTTGATGAGGTCCTATTTTTTTTTTCTTTCCTCACTTGTGCTTTTAGTGTCATATATCTAAGAAATCACTGCCTAATTCAAGGTCATGAAGATTTACCTCCAAGTTTTCTTCTAAGAGTTTCACATTTTAACTTCAACTTCATTCTTTTTTTTTTTTTAAAGATTTTATTTATTTATTTGACACAGAGAGAGATCAGATCACAAGTAGGCAGAGAGGCAGGCAGACAGAGAGAGGGGGAAGCAGGCTCCCCGCTGAGCAGGGAGCCCGATGCGGGCCTCGATCCCAGGACCCTGAGATCATGACCTGAGCCGAAAGCAGAGGCTTTAACCCACTGAGCCACTCAGGCGCCCACTTCAACTTCATTCTTTTGCATGTGGATATTCAGTTGTCCCAGAACCATTTCGTTGAAAAGATGATAGTTTCCCCCACAATGAACTGCCTTAGCACCCTTGTCAAAAATCAGTTGGCCAGAGACACCTGGCTGGCTCAGTCAGGAGAGAGCGCAACTCTTAATCTCAGGGTTGTAGGTTTGAGCCCCACGTTGGGTGTAGACATTACTTAAAAATAAAATCTTAAGAAAACTAATTGACCATAAATGTAAGGACTTGTTTCTGGACTCACAATTCCGTTCCACTGATGTATCTGTCTATCCTTATGCCACTACCACACTGTCTTGATTACTGTAGTTTTGTAGTAAGTTTTGAACTTGGGAGGTGTGAGTCCTCCAACTGTGTTCTTTTTCAAAATCATTTTGGCTCTTTGAGGGCCTTTGCATTTCCATAGGAATTTTAGAATCAGCTTGTCAGTTTCTTCAAAAAAGTCAGCTGGGAGATATGGAATGAACTGACCCTGCATATCAATTTGGGGAATATTGTCATCTTAACATAGAAGGTCTTCTGACCCATGGACCTGCAATGTCTTTCCATTTATTTAGGTGTTCTTTATTTTCTTTCAATGAGGTTTCATACTTTTCAGTATTCAAATGTTGTATTTCTGTAAAAGTTATTCCTAAGTATCTTATTCGTTTTGATGCTACTGTGAAAGAACTTGTTCTCTTAATTTCTTTTTCATTGTCCCTTGCTAATGTGTGGAATACAAATGATTTTTGTATATTCATCTTGTATCCTCAAAGCTTGCTAAACTCATTTATTAGTTATTAGTTCTAACAGTTTTTATGTGTGAGGATTCCTTAAGAATTTCTATACACAAGATCATGTCATCTGTAAACAGAGATAATTTTACTTCTCCCTTTCCAGCCTGAAAGCTTTTTCTTTTTCTTTAATTGCTCTAGCGAGAATCTCCAGTATGATGTTAAATAGAAATGCCAAGAATGGACAGCTTTGTCTCATACTTCATCTTAGGGTGAAAGCATTCAATGTTTCACTACTAAGTATGATGTCAGCTGTGACTTTTTCATAGATGTCCTTTATCAGGTTGAGGAAGTTCCGTTCTATTCTTAGTTAAGTGCTTTTGTATGAAAAGGTGCTGAATTCTCTGGAATGTTTTTTCTGCATCTATTTAGATGACAGACGATCATGTGACTGTACCCTCTGTTATGAAGGTAATAGTGACCACTGAAAAGAAATCAATTTCCAGCCCTCTTCCCCATCATATTTCACAGTATTAATCTGTTTACCTTTTCCCCTTCCCTTTCAGCCTGTGAGTTACCCAAGATGGAGGCTCACCTTTGACATATTTGTATCCTCAATATCTAGCTAAGTGTCTGATTCATAGAACCCACTCAGTAAATGTTTGTGGAAATGATGAGGATAAAGTCACCCCTCGGAGGCATCTAAAAGAATTAGGAAGACCAAGGGGCATTTCCATGGAAAGGGCTACTAATGAAAAGACTGACTGGGAGTATAGTAGGGATGTCCTCAAGGTACAGTGTCCCTGACCACAAGCAGGACATACCATCTGTCTCGAACATGGAGAATTTGAAAACTCAAGTGGTGAGAGACCTCATGGTTTCTAGAAAGTCAGGGCCGTGGTCTTCTAAGAAAGATGGCTTTGGAATGACACAGCAGTTTCAAACATCTATTTTTCCAATGCCCAAATTAAGAAGAAGAGACATGGTAACAACTCAGTATTCTTGGGGTAGACAGGAAAAAGGGCAACAATTCTTCCCTTCCTGGACCCATACCCCTTGCAATTCTCTAATCGAGAAGTAGAGTCTTTTGTTTTACCTCCTGATTCTGACTTTGTCTTGTAATATGCTTTGACCAGCTCCAAGCCTAGCCTTCAAGAAGGTAAGCACGCTTCCCTGCTACGTTGGAGTCCTGCAGATGATGATAGATTCTAGACTCAGTTATGTGGTTACCCCAGCCAAAACCCAGCCACCCCTCTGATGTAAGGCCTAAATCTTAGCCCAGCTAGTTCTCAGGTGACTTTCTAGCTGACCAGCAACTCATCACCAAAATGAGTGAGCCTGG
Source organism: Ailurus styani (assembly GCA_002007465.1). Taxonomy (NCBI): domain Eukaryota; kingdom Metazoa; phylum Chordata; class Mammalia; order Carnivora; family Ailuridae; genus Ailurus; species Ailurus styani. Next base: position 785,815 of record LNAC01000333.1, read on the forward strand.
CTGAGACCAGAACCACCACCCAACTGGGTCTAGCCCAAATTTCCAACTCATAGAATTGTGGCTAAACAGTGCTTGTTTTAAGCCACTTAGTTTTGTGGTCATTTGTTACACGGCAAAAGTTGATTGATACAGAAGTCATGTCCACATAAATTGGAAGACCAGCTCTTATTCCTGGAATATTAACGAATCATTTTTACAACCTTGGGCAAATCGCTTCACCTTTTTGGGCCCTAATATTTAAACCAGAGAAACAAGGAAGATGGTGGAGTGGCCCAGGGCTTTGTAAATATCAGTAAGTGGACAATGGCTTTCCTCAAATGATACTCCACATGGAATCTCAGCATAGGACACAGATGAAAAGGCACCTGCTCTGGTTCTCAAGGAAGCTAAATCCCATCTGCTCAGCTTTCCTCTCACTCCTCCTACTCCCACCCCCACTCGCTGGAATGGCACCCCAGCAATCTGTGGATAAAGTCTGGGAAGCACTGTGCCATTCAGTGTTTCTAAGGCTTCTTTCAGACTAACATTCCATGATGCTAGGCCTGAAGGGGACACTTACTTTTGCATGAGTCAAGTCAGGTTGGCCGCTCTGGTAGCACTGCCCACACTATGTGCTAATTAGTCGTTTGCCTGTCTGTCTGCTCCAGCAGATGGTGAGCTGCTCAACTACAACTCAACTACAACTTCTCTTCCTCCTTTTGGAGCTCCTTCCCCAACTCCAACGATTGCCACATGCCTCTCAATGCAACGCATTGACTCAAGAAATGCTATGTAAGTGGATGCCTGGATGAATGGGTGGATGAAAGAATGAATGAATGAACCAATAACCACATGAATGGATTATCATTGGATACTAAATGAATAAATGGGCACGTGAATAACTTTGACATGGAATTCACAATGTTTCAGAGACAGAATGAATTTAGCCTTCTCCCTGAGCAGTCCACGCTCCACATAACATGCTCAACGTTGTCAGGTTACTCTGAGCAAAAAGTCAGAAACAACAGTAACTAAATTAGTACCTCTTGGAAAGCAACCCCAGTTATTTTCTGAGCCTTCCTATCATTAATTCCTTTCAAGGACGGGAAGCATTTCTCTCCACGTCCCTACCCTGGAAATGCCAGCCAGCCTCTACCCAGTCCCAACCCAATGTATCACCCTCCCCATTCTTTGCAGTTGGCACGTGTGCCCAGGTTTACTTGGACTCTACACAAACAGAATTTTCTGCAGAAATCTCTGCCCCGTTTGTCCATCAATGGTTTTCCCAGAGAAAAGCCAGGGAAAGCTCACTTTATATGCCACTCCCCCGCCCCCTTTGCTTGTGTGGCCCTGATGGGGGTGGGGCTCCTGGGGCTGCAGATTTCCAGCTGTGTGCTCAGAGCAGGAAGTCCATGGAGAAGGGCTCTGGCTCAGGCCAGGGATTCTTCCTGTCCTCCCGTAAAGCTTCTGCTTCCTGATCTAAGTTCTTAATGACTACCTTCCATTTAAAATCATCTTTAGCTTTAAAGGAGGCTAACTTTGACAGTACTGTAAGCCAAGATAATCTGGCCAGAAAGTACTCTGATGAATTTAATGTCCTTTTTTTTTTAAGGTGGGGAATGAGCATGAAAAAATGCAATCTGGAACAGAAATATAAATAAATTCCAGAGAACTGATGCAACATCACTGGAGTAAAGCAATAAGTAGGGATGCTTGGTGAACGTCTGAATTTAAAAAGGTAAGGTTATGTTTCATTTTCTTGTTATTTTATTATTTAAATGATGTGTCTCACTGCATATATTTTTCCTGCCATAATGTTAAGGTTCCCAGAACACTCTGAATGCCCAATAATCATGGAGTAGGCATCTTATTTTATATAATCAGTACATCCCTAAAAAGTTGCAGGGTATCAACTTGTTTTTAAACAGAATCATAATATCATTTTAAAATGTTCATTAGCCTTTGTATTACATAAGTAACACAGAGAAGCAAAAAAGACCCCCCTCCCCGCTCCTCAAGAAAAAAGTTACCTATAATCCCACCTGCCAGAGATAACTACTGTTAACATTCTAGAGCAGTGTTTTTCAACTGTGGCTTGAGGCCCATCAGGAGATCATGAAATCAACTTAGTGGGTCATGACCAGCATCTTAAAAAATGAAACAGAAGAAGGAAAAAAGAAGAGGAGTAGAATTGGAATGAAGTAGAATAGTGTAGGCAAGATAGGATAAGGCTGTATGGTAAAGAAAAGAAAAAGAAATGTATCAGAATGCATCACATAGAGAAAAGCAAGTATATTGTCAATAAAACTAAAGTTCCTGCTACATGCATCTACTGGGGTCACAAATGTAAAGTGTATTTCTCACTGTGGATCATGAAACGTATTTTAAAAATACTGATCTGGTGGGGCACCTGGGTGGCTCAGTCAGTTAAGCATTCAACTCTTAATTGTGGCTCAGGTCATGATCTCAAGGTCATGGGATGGAGCCCCACCATCAAGCTCCACACTTGGTGTGGAGCCCGCTTAAGATTCTCTCTCCCTCTGCCCCTCCCCTTAGTTACATGTGTGCATGTGCTTTCTCTCTCTCTCTCTCTCTCCCTCTCTCTCTCTCTCTCTCAAAAAAAAAAAAGTACTGATTTGGTATATATCATTCCAGATATTTCCCCCTCTATTCCTATATCTTAATAAACATTTAATAATCTGCAGACCGGTAGCAAGTCTATTAGACTTTGGAAAGTATCCCAAACATATTTTGGAGTCAATAAATACCATTTGTACCATTTTAATGGCAGTAGAGTATTTCACTGTAGCAATTTGTAGTAATGTTGCTTGTCAACACATTTGCTATTATTAATCATTTAGGATAATCCCAATATTTCCTCATCATAAGCAATGGTAAAGCATCTATTCATTCTTTTACTTATCCGGTGATTTTTCTTAGGTTAAATTCTCAAGTGAAATCTCTGGTGTATAATTTTTTTGTTTATTAATTCCATAAAGGCCAACTGCCTCCCCGAAAATGTACGCCTATTCAGACTTCCATCGGCAGCGTCTGACAACACCCTCATGCTCGCCCCACCCTCATTTCCACCCCAAACCTGATCATTATCACTCTTTCATTTTGGCCTATTTGAGTAAGTGGGAGAGGGGAAGGGGAGGCAATTTATTTTAATTTGGGGTGATCAGTTACCTGAATTGAGGTCACCCACAGTTAATTTCCATCAGCCTTCAAGCGACGTTATAGAAGAGAGAAGTATGACCCCCAAGCTAGAAAAGAAGTCTCTGTATCGGAGAGGTGAATCTTTGGGGTTTAGAGGGTAAAGGCCTTGATGTATAAACTGACTCCTGCTATAGCAAACAACGTATTTTATACAATCAGCGCGTTCCCCCAAACTATTACGTTACCAATAAACAACTCATTAGAGACAGCCACACAGGCAGCCACGGCCTTGGCCAGTCATCCGTGCGACCACCTAACACCGCCATTCGCCTCTGCCAGACACGCACTAGGTACTTCTTGGGCCGCTTTCTCCTCCAGTGGCCCCAACCCCAGCCCTTCTGAGCATCCAAGGACCATCCGGGCACTGTCCTTGGGTCTTTTTTTTCCCCTACCTTCACTTCCCCATCGTAAACTGGGAGGCAGAAGGCTGGCCAGCACTGCTGAGGTGGTAGGAGTGTGTACCCACAGCACCTGAGTAAAGCAGACAGAACTTCGAACTGCAGACATGACCACACTGAATCCCAGATTCACATTGTCAACGGTGTGGGCTCAAAGCCACTTAGCCAAGCCTCCATTTCTTCATCTCCTGAAAGACTTGAGTTCCAGCAGAGACTTCTGAGGGGCATGAGAAATACCAGGAGAGAGGACTAGCAGAAAGCAGTCACACAATAAATGTTAGGTGATGCCGGGGTGTGTGTGTGCGTGCGCACGTGTTTGAATTTGCTTGATGTACACCTTGAACCTGTTCGAAAGAATACCCTTGATAACAGTCATTTACAACGAGAATTCGGCCACCTCCCAGAAACTGGGGGCAGGCCTGGCTACGGCAAAAACTCAAAAACACTAGGCCGTGCTCTCAGGGGCGCCCCCACAGAAGAGAAAGGCGGCTCACGACGAACAGATACCCAGATCCCCCGTAGGTCTGGAATCTTAAAAGCCTCTTGTTCTGCATAAAGCTTGTTTGCATTTCACACCTGGTGAGTCAAGAAAAGCTTATCTTCTGCCCCCACTCCTCTCCGCACCTGCAACGCCTACCTTCACAGAGCTGTCTCCCTAGGCCTCTGGTTTTTAAAAGCCAAAAGTCAAGTCACCTCTATGCTTGAAGAAAATCTGGTTAATGGTCCAAAGCAGTCTCCTCATGAAAAAAAAATCGGCTCACCTATCCTCTAGTTAGGAAAAGGAATGAAGCCAAGTATAGTAAAGTTCAAAGCCATGTTCGAATTTATTATAAAACCCCACTCTCAAAGGCCCAGCTGTGTGTCACACAGCAGCAGGGGCCCCCGGGGCTTCTGACAAACATTTTTCAGATTTCACTGTAAAGGCTTCACACACCTTCATACCCAAAGTGAACCCAACATTCCATCAAAACACAAGGCAGCCGTGGGGCTGCCTGGCCCTCAAAGAGGTCTCAAATATACCCAGAATGCTTGGAGAGGAGGGCCTGGACTGACACATTCACCCCTCAATTCTCCAGTCATGGTCATTTCAGACCAGTGAGGAAGCCTCTGGGGCTGCAGTATCGGGGGGGGGGGGCGGTGCACCACTCACTGAGTCCAGGATCTCAAACCTCCGCAAAGGAGTCTGGGAAACTGAGCCTAGGTCAGGGGTTTGAAAGAAAGTCCCATGGGCAGTTTTAGAATTTGCTTGAGGCCTTTTCAACCCCCAGAATCCACAAAGCCCCATCTAGCCAGGGTTGCTACACCGAGGATCAGATATCCAAGGCCCTGAAAACAGAGACCCAGAAGAAATCCTCTCGGGGGGGGGGGGGGGGGGGGGAAANCCCCTCTTCTTGGGCTCTTGCCCTTCTGAGGAAATGTTCTGTTTTTGCCTCGATTTTGTATAAAACCTTGATGGGGGGGGCAAAGAGAGAAGGCAACTCTCCATAGCTCTAAGGCTAACCCAGCCAAGTGATTAGAGAACTCACTGGTCTTCCTCCTCCTCTCCCAATCCAAGGAAAGGAAGCAATCCGAGCATCTGACAGGATTCTCCTTCTCACAGAGGAAGAGCTGAAGCAGTGCCAACCAAGATTCCAATGTCAAATTCCGATTACATGGATTTTTCAAGTGATGTGAAACATAGCTTTGTTAAGAGCTCTTGTTTGAGAATCAAAAATCCCCGTAACTATGCTTTAATTTAAAAAGAAGGGCAAGAAAGGTCCTTTTAAGTAGATCACATTTCTTCCATTTTAGGTGTCAAAACTTTGCCACTGAGCATCAGTGATAATCTTTAGAGAAAAACAGAGCAAAACCTTTGCTTAGTCTAGAGGTCAAAGGACAAACAAGAAGAATCACTGTCATAGCCTTGAAGTATCTTACTGAGGGAGAAAGGTTTGTAAAATTATAAGGCAGGGAGTTTTTACCAAACAGAAATGTGTAAGTATGTTCATCAAAAGACAGGAACTGGGATGTTCATGACCACATTATTCAAAGGAGCTAAAACTGAAAACTATTCAAATGCCCATTGATAAGTAGAATAGACAAACCATGGTATATTTATAGAAAGGAATACTATAAAGCAATGAAAAGGAACTATACCTACATGCAACAACATGAATGGGTCACATAAATGTAAATTTGAGCCAAAAAAAATCCAGACATAAAAAAGCACATGGTGTAGGATTCCAAAATAAGCCAAAATAATCTCTGCTGTTAGAAGTCAGGATAATGGCTACCCTTGGGAAGGTATGACTAGACAGGAAGACTGCTAGAAGGTTGCAAATGTTTTCTTCTTATTCCAGGTGCTGACCACAGAGATGTGCTCAATTTGTAAGAATTTACTGAGTTGTACACTTATCATTTGTGCGCATTTCTGTATTTCTGTTATGAGATCTTTAAAGTTTTACAAATATATGTATACTATTTATACATGGTGGCGGGGGGGGCGTGGGTGGGTAATTCTTTCAGTTTTTATTTCCATTTCCTTACTTGAAGAAAGCTGCCACACTGCTCTGGTCACCCAGAGCAACTCTATGCCTCTCAGAAAACTATCCTACAGTTCAGTGCTTCTTTTATTCAGTTAGAGAACACGAAATACTTGGGAGTGCTTCCATCACTGGTGCACTTTCAGGAAAAGCGGTCCATTTTCGTGCTGGCACTGTACTTCTGTGTTAGGGTCTGCTGACGCTAACTGCCCTAACAGCTCCTAAATGTAACAATGAAAGTTTACTTCTCCCTCATGTGCCATCCAATGGGGTGTTGGCAGACAGCCTTTCATGTGGTGATTCAGGGATCTGGGCTCTTCCCATCTGGTGGCCCTACCATCATCCCTAAGGGCCTCGGAATCCTCTGCTGAACCCTCTGCATGCAGCTGGCAGAGTGAAGAAAAAAGAAACCGCAGAGGCTTAAGGAGGAGCTTTTATACATCCATCCTAGAGTGAGGCAATTACCCCTCCCACAGCCATTGGACAGAACTCAGTCACATGGTTCAACCTAAGTGCAAGGGAGGCTGGGAAATGTAGTCTGATGATGTGGCCAGGAAGAAAAGGGAAGAGCTGGTGAATGCCTTGGGCATCCTCTGTCACGGTCGGACCCAGATCTATCATCTGCTCTCTCCAGCTAGCCACGCCACTGTCTGACTGTAATAAGCAGAAGACAAATCCATGGACATATCATTATGGGAGAAGATACAGACAGTTCCACAAAGTAAGGGCATAGGCGTCCACACTCGGCACCACTTCCACAATGGCACACATCCTAAGCCAGGCCTTTCCCCACCCCCCAGGAATGAGGGCCTAATGGCTGCCAGATGCTAAACTGTTCCTGTAGTGATCCACAACGTGAGTGAGGCTGGCCAAGCCAGGAAACAGGGTGGCATTCTTCTGTCCTCGTTTTTACCGCACATCCAGCTGACCGGAATATTTACGCTGGTTGAGGAGCCAGCCGCAGGGACTGGGTTTTATCCATTTTTATACCTATTTCCTTTTCCCAAGCCCCTTGATAATCATGATAAAACAGTAACAAAAATAATAGCACTCACGGCACACACAATACTGTATTCGGTGTACACGCCACATGTGGCTGCTACTCTCCATGGATGGACTCACTTCATCTCTACAGTGATTCTATTTGGTGAGTACTAATAGTGACCCATTTCACAGGTAAGAAAACTAAGGCACAGAATCAAAGAATTTGTCTAAGATTGCACAGCTGGCAAGTAGTAGAACTGAGAGAATCAAAAGCCAACATAAACTTCTACTAGAGAAGTGACCAGGATTAGGAACACAGCCGGCAATCATGACAAAATTCCAGTCCCTCAGGGAGCAAACCTCGAACCTAAGCTTCCTAAGTGGAGGGCTTGATCCAACCAAGCTGAAGGCCACAGAAAAGCACACGGAGTTACTTGGAAAGAAAACAAAGTACAAGGTAAGAAGTAGAGAAAACACTCTCTGGGGTTTGTTGGTTTTTTTTTTTTTATGTTTTGTTTTGTTTACCTTTCCTTCTCACTCAACAGCCATTAAAACATCTAAGTTGACAAATCAAGAAAACCTGAAAGGGCTTCAAATTTACGTTGACAACCTAATACTCTTAACAGCCTGTTCACTCACTGTCTTTACTCAAGTGAACTTGTAAGTGAATCCCATTTCTCACCATCTCTTCCCACCCTATCACTGGCCTGAGGTTCACTGGTCTCACGGTGTAGGGCAAAGAGTTAAAATAAAGCTACACAAGCAGCAACCTTACCCAATGTATTTTTCTTCATGCAATTGGATTAGTTTTAATTAGCAAAGGCTAAAACTTTGCCAGATGAGCACTCGTGACATCTGATACCTGAGCCGAGTTCCAACATCTCTTGTCTCACACAGAAGGCATTTAACCCAAGTCAAACTCTAAGGAAACCTTTCAGGGTCCCTTCTCGGTCTGCCCACCTTCCCCCACATTGCCCCAAACTTTGAAGCATCCATCCGTCACCCCTGTTTGGGAAGCAGAAAGCCCTAGGACTTCTCACGGAAAAGGATTTCTGTAGTATATATTTGTGCCACACTTTCCCCCTCGAAGTTCATCTCCAGATCCGAACTCTCAATAGACATGCGCCATCTTGGAGTTGAAGCACTGCAGGGGTGAGGAGGGGGCTGGCTGAGGCAGAACTCTGATGCGAAATTAAAAAGGAAACTACAGCTTTACTTACATTATTAAAATATAAATACAGGCTCGAGGAACAGAGTCCAGATGCATGTTGGAGAGAAACAAATATTGATATTAAACTCTAATGAACATTAATGTCTCACTGGCTGTCACGCCTCCTCAGAGCTACTAGCTCTTCCATCCCTCTGATGTCTAACATTAAAAATCAAGAGTAGCTGAACTCCAGAATAGGGCTTCTTATTTCACAAACCTAAATGCACTTGGAATAATCAGAAATCAGATTTTAAAAAACTTTCTTCATCCTCTATCTAGGCTTCACGCATCAGCATCAGCTGAAAACACATGTACAAATCAGTATTCCCTGCTACTTCAAAATTCGCCGAAGATGAACACATTCTTTTTTTCCATGTCCTTTAAAATGTTATTTTAGCTTTACCTTAGAAAAACTCCAACTTCTAAGTTAATCCTGGGGCCTCTGAGGCCAGATTCTTATCCCTGTCCCAAATCCTCCATAAAGCTCAGCCCCACCATGTCATAAACAGCCAGTGCCATCAGACCAAGGGAACGCCCCCACTGCAATTTGTCTCGAAAATCTAGGGGCACTGGAGTTTCTGCCTCTGCCCTCCCCCCGTCACTCGTGCTCTCTCAAATAAATAAATAATTTTTTTTAAAAAAATCTGATACATGGAGTCATTAGTTCTCAGTCTGATCCTCCTGGAGAACCCTGAAGCCCCGTGGAAACATTTTTCTTCCATGCCCACAGTCACACAACAGGCCCGTTGGGGGCTAGTGTGAGGGCACCAGAACTCACACGTCGCTCTCTTAACTCCAACAAGTAGTATCTATGTGGAGCGAGGGAACAGTCTCTGTCTTAATACGGGTATGGGTTACACAGGTGAATTCAGTTGTGAACACTCACCAAACCACACACTTGAGAGCTGTGCATCTCATCATGTGGAAATTCGACCTTGATTTTTTTAAGAGAGTATTAGAACACCTTTTAAATTTTTCCAAGATAGCAAAATAAGATTAATCGATGAGACTTTAGAAGTGCCGACTTCCTGGACATTCAGAAGTGGCTTTAGGAAAGGCGTTAGATGTATGTGGGAATCTGCTTGTGCTCCTCCTTGGAGTGCAACACGTTGTAACATGGTTTCCTTTGAAGCGAATCTGGCAGGGTAAGGGGGGGAGGAGAGCTTTCCATTCCTTTTCAATTTTATGCCCTTCTATACCGGTTGCACTGCCTAGCCCTAAAACATGAAACAAAAAATGTCAACAGCTCTAAAGTGGATCCAACCATTTCTCATTACTTCTGCCAAACCACCGCCATCTCTCATCGGGAAAAACTGCAAGAGCCTCCCACTTGCTCCCCCCGTTTCTCCCCCTGCTTCTCCCCGCCCATACAACCTCTTCATATCACAAGAGCCAACGCGATCCTTTGCAACTCTAAGTCCATCTTGTTACTCCTAGGCTTAAAACACTCCAGCGAGTCCCCACGTCACTCCGCGTGAAAGCGAAATCCTCACCACGGCCTACCAGACCCTCCACAAGCCACCCTCTGCCCCCACCTCCCCCCACTCCTCTCCTTACTCACTCTACAACTCTGCCTCCCATCGCCTGCGTCACTGACTCCATCACCTCTTGCCAATCTGCGCTCAAACGCTGCTTCCTTAATGAGGCCCACCTGACCACACCACTGCAAACAGCAACCCCGGGCCGGCCCCCTAGCTGGCCCTCACCTTGAGCTACTTTGTTTTTGCCCAGAACGCACCTCCTAAGATGCGCTGTATATCTCCTAGAAGGTATTACGCTTGTTCTTTAGGGTTTGTCTCCCTCCTCTGAAAGCTCTTGGTAACTTTTTGCTCACTGATGAAGCTCAGGTGCCTACAGCAGTGCCTGGCAGAGCAGAAATGCACGAACCTAAATGATGAGATCACTGGTCGAACGCTTTTTATTTCTATACTCCTCTGCATAACAAAAAGAGTGCACGAAGAGCTCGGAAATCTTGGGGGTCGTCTGGCCGTGCACGGGGACACAGTGCTGCCTGCCCAGTGGTCTCCTTGCCCCTGGACCCGCCAGGTCACGGATTTAGGCACAGGTTTCGCCTACTTGGACAAAATTACCACGTGCCTCCCACTCTGCGTGATCCAATTATAGCAGCGATAAAATAAGAGCCAATAATTAGCAGGGGCTCACCTGCCAGGTGAGCCAGGCACCGCACCCAGCGCCCGTACACCCTGACTCCTTCCATCCCGTGGATGTGGTCGGTACAGCTTTTACCTCCGCCCCGTAACAGACAATCAAAAAGAAAAACTCAGAAAATTGTCCAACGTCCTACAGCCGTAAAGGGGTGGAGCTGGGATTCGAACCCTCGTGGTCTGACTTCAGAGCCCAGGCTCTTCGCCACATTCTCTCTCGCTTCTCCACAATGAGATAAACCGGACACTAGCCAACCTGACTCAAATGTAGCCTAAGCAAACGCCAAAGGCCATGAATCCCAATCCTTTCCCTAAGAAACAGACAAGGGCATGAGCTATCCTAAAAGAAAGAGATAAGCGCTCTGATTCTCTGCCTTTTACGAACCAGGCACTCTGGAGTCTGAGAAATGGACCCTAGGACCCAGAGAGTCCCCTTGCAGTCCGAGGCTGCAGACATTCTATGGCCGAAACACCAAAGCAGATTCCCCAACATACACTCTTTATCCACTCTACACAAGAAAATTGAAATGGCCCCTCTGATGGCTGCAAGCGAGTCCAGTTTGAGCCAGACTAACCTCATTTCCCTTTTGAGTAGGGTTATTAGACTGCAAGATCAAAGGAATGCTACAGACATATGGTATCTTGATTTCAGCAAACCATTTGACAATTGCTCATGATGATAGATCTTGTGGGCAAGGTGGAGAAATGTGGTTTGAATGGGAAGGTGGGGGGTACACTTGTGGCTGCTGTAACAATGGTACCCAAGGAATGTGGATGAACAGACGCAGCTTGGAGGGACGTTACCAGTGCTGCCTGCCAATGGACCCCGGCCTTGAGTCCAGGTGAACAATCATTTTTATCGGAGATGTGGATGATGGGCTAGAATCATGTTTATGATGTCTGCAGAGAGCAAAATGCTGTGAGCAACAGCTGACACAGTGGATCAAGACTTTAAACCATCACCACTGATTGGAAATGAAAGAGCAAAGCAAGCAAGATTCAATTTAACAGAGACAATGGGGGAGTCTTGTGAAATTTAAGTTCAAAATACCAAGTGCACAATGGAATAGGGGAATCCTCGTGTAAAAGAATTGCTGCTGTAAAGCAAAGCCGTGGCCCATAAAAGCAATACAATAATGCAGCGACAATGTCGTGCAATGGTTAAAACAGCAAGGGCCCGTGGACCACCTTCATCCTAACAGGGTATCCATACGAACACAGGAATGGGTCCGTTTGTGTTCTGCAACCCTGGGCAGGAGGTTGGATTTGATAGATGTTTAGCTCTTTCCCAACTCTGGCATCCAAGATTCTCCAACTACTGTGAAACTCATTTTATTCTTGGTTAATTTCACATTCAAGGACTTAGGTACTTCATAATTAAGCAACCTCCCAGCATATGGATGCCCAGGTCCTCAGATTCCTGTTTCAGGACACACAAACCTTCTCATGTTCATTAGTGTACTGAGCAATGGACGTTATTGTCAGAAACAAAAATTGATGACGCTGGTCTCAGTCATTCAACAACGATGAGCCAGACGGGCTCTCTGCCCTTTGTGGCCTTGCAGTCTGGTAGAAGGGCTCTCCAAAACGTTGTTTCTACAAATTTAGACCTTAGAATGAGAGCCTTACATTGAGAAAGCACTCTTACCTCATTATTTATTTCACTTATTATCAGGATATGATTTATGAGGGATTCTTGATATAAAAAGAACTTTTAGGAATCTTTATGATGGATGGTTTGGTCCAGGCATACCCTTCCCATGATTTTTTAATAGAGTGTCCTACAAAAATCTCACGTTCCACGATTTCGAACAGTAAAAAGTAACAAAAGAAAAAAATAAAACTGAGCTGTCAAAATACAATTCCAACTATGTTTAAAATTGTCTCTGTCCCTAAAATTTCAAAGTGTTCTATGAAGTCAATGACTCCTTAAGACTCTTGGACAATAGGAGAGACTTCATATGTCATTGTAATTTAAAGGTAATGCCCATTAAAGGTAGACCAGAAGCTTTGAGACTCGAGACATTTCTGAGAGCTTATGTGGAATTTACACTTTCCTGATGGCATTATGTGGGAAAGGCCTCTACAAACAGGAAGAAAGAAATCTTTTTGTTACCGTCTTAGCATTATCAGCCCCAAAGAATCTCAAGGATTTCCTAGGTAAAGTAGTTCAGTAGTTTTGATTTAAAAGCCCAATCCAGTACATCAAGAAAAGTCTAGAAGGAAATGTGTTGCTGTTACTAGTTATGAGGAAATTACAACCATGAATTATTAACCTTTGAAAGATTGCTTTCTTCTCAGTTGTTTTGTGATGGATTTAAAAGCAGCTTTCAATGGAGCTGTTAGGATCTCCTAAAGCATCAGAGAAGCTCGCTGAGCAGAGACAGGAGGAAAAGAAATCTAACCACAGTTACTCAAACATCCAAAAAAACACATAAACCAGACGACAAGCGGTTTTGCAAGTGGCAGAATGAACAGAACCCGTTCATCCCTCCAAGAGCGGAACGAACCCATGATTAGCGTTACCACACGAGCCCAAAATAATGGATTCACCCAATGTGTTGTTTCCTAGTATCTTTCCGGGTTTAGCAGTTTGTGTGTCTGCTCTGGCTGAAGTTATGCTTCGCAAACAGGGAGTGGGGATCTCCCGGGGCCATCACTGACTCCATCCCACAGGACCATAAGTAGCACTCTCAATAGTACTGCCCGATGGGACACGGAAGAACTAAGCGGATGTGTCTTCCTAATAGTAAACTTGAGTTCCTTCTATGTCTCTTCTCACCCCTGAAGCACTGAAGATAGCCTCTAAAGGGTAAGAAGTTATTTCCAGACCCACTGGAGAGCATCTGGGAGGGGCCAGGCATGCGGCTAATAATCCTGGGGTACATAGTTCAAGGAAAAAGAGTGAGAAATATCACCTTTACTATACTCCTGGCCCTAGGTCTTTGCCTTCACAGTTCGAAAATTAAACAGATTGATTTGGTCTGTGTTCCCCCAGATCCTATGAGTGCAAGTACAAGTTCAAGTAGTTTCTGTGAAAGGCGACCCTAAGAACCACCCATAGGTATGAGAGAAAGTGAGATGGAGAATGGAAGGCAGAGAAAACACAGTACCTTATCACATAAGTCAGCACTGTGGGCAACTAGAGCTCAGTCTTACTGGGGAACCCTGAGAGATGGCGTGCGACATGCAAGGAAACTGGGGTACTCGTCCACCAGTGCCCAATCCATCATTGGTTGACTACTGCTGCAGGGGCATTTAACTCACTGGCACTTCTGGCTTTCCCTCTGTTCAAGACCAACCACGGTCCACTGGCCAAGAGGGGAAAACCCCCAGGCAGAGTTAGGAGTTTATAGTCAGTAGCCTTCCGCACGAGAGCGGAGGGCTGAAGGAATGCAGACAGAGCACCAACACTGTCTGATGTTCAGAATGAGAAAAGCTATGATAAAAGTTTGCACACAGTTCTAGAAAACTTGTAGGTGGGGAGGTGGTAGGCGAGCAATCAAGTTCCACTTCACGGAGAAGATGATATGCTGGTGAGTTTCAAAGAATGAGTACAAATTAACCAGTGAAATGTTCCAGAAGGAAAGAGTAGTATACACATACGCATGAAGGCTGAGGAAACGTGGCAAGTTGGGGAACACCAGTAGTTCAGAATGACTGGATTAGGGTAACAGATGGAGAAGGCAGAGAGGAACAATGGGGAGAAGAGCAAGAGATGGAGCTCGTCACAGGGACAGAGGCATATTGAGAAGGGCCTGGATTTTAATACAGGAATTCCCCTGGATTCTTGTGACAGTGCAGGGGAGAAAAGTCTAGTGCTTGGAACATAGCTTGTGAACTCAGACCTGGGTCCTAATTCAAGGCTCCAGCACTTTCTAGCTGTTGCTACCTGGAGCAAGTCGCTAACCCTCAGTAAGGTGGGATAATAATAGTACCGCTCTCATAGAGTTAGTGTGAAAATTAAATAAGGTAATTCATGCAAATATCTTAGCACAAGGCCTGACATATAGAACTCAATAAATATCAGCTAAAAAATAAAATCAATCCACTCAATAGAGGACAAGGGTGTCACTGCAGTGCAATGGAGAAAAGGCCTTTTCAGTAAGTGGCAATGGATTAATTGCACAACGATAAGGAAAAAATTAATCCTGACCCCCCCCCACCTCACATCACTTGCAAATATCAATGCCATAGGACTCATGGATGTGAATGACAAAGGCAAAACAAAAAAATGTCTAGAACATAGAAGAATATCTTTATGAACTTGGGGTCAGTGAGGAATTTGTTTAAGAGCAAACACAACAAACACAACAGAACATGAAAACGCTAACCATCAAGAAAAAGATAAACCAAACTATGTAAAAATAAGAATGTTTGCTCACCAAAATATAACACTAAGAGAGTAAAAGGGCAAGCCAGAGTTAGAGAAGGTATTTGCAATATCTAGAGCTCACATGTAATGCATATCCACAATATACAAAGAACATCTTCAATTTTAAAAGGTACAAAAGACTTACCGAAAAATGAGCAGAGGCCATGAACAGGCAGCTAACAGCATATCCAAAGAGCCAAAAATAAATATATGAAAAAGTGTTCAATCTCACAAGCTATCAGAGAAATGCAAATTAAAACTACAGTGAGAACTTTATTACCTACCCACCAGTGTAGCTGTAGTTAAAAAGACAGTACCAGCGTTGGTGAGGACATAGAGCAACTGGAACTTCCATGTACTTCTCAGAGTATAAATTGGTACAAACAGTTTAGAAAACTGGCAGGCAGCAGCTGCTGCAGCCAAACTTATCCATCCCCTGTGCTCCAGCAATTCCACTCTTAAATAGATACCAAACAGCTGTGGCTACATTAGCTCATCAAAACACATGTGAAAAAAGTTTGCAGCAATAGCCCTGAACTGGAAACAACCCAAATGCCCATCATCAGGAGAATGGATCGATGAATCGTGGAGTACGCACACGATGCATAATTTTCTTCAGCAATGAGAATGAACAACCTACTGTATGTGCAACAACATGGAAGAATCTTACAACCGTAATTTTGTGTCTAGCACTGTTAACCCAACAAGTATATACTATGTGACTCCACTTACATAAAGTTCAAAACCAAGACAATCTCACTGGGGGGGGGGTAGAAGTCAAAACTGTGGTTACCTTGGTGGGGGGGTTTGTGCAGGACAGTGACCGGTAAAAGGCCTGGGAAGCATGTTTCAGGATACGGTAGTGCTTTATTTCTCAGTCTGGGTCATGGTTACAAGAGTTGTTCACTTTGTGAAAATTAACCAAACTGTACATTTATGATCTCTGCACTTTTCTTCAGCAACGTTCATTACAAAACTTACTTTAAAACTCAGTAACAAATACAATAAACAGCAATCAAAAAGCCAACGACATTAAAATGTCTGAGGATGAACAGCTTGGGGTTGAGGCTCCTGAAGTAATTCCAAAGTCTCAGGTTTTAGTGACTGAAAAGCTGGACGTACTTCAAGTTTATGACCATAAATCTCAGAAGGCTCTCAACACAGCCAGGTAATCCCGCTACACTTCCTTACTGCGTCCACATTCCCTCCCTGAGACAACATTAACACCCCGCCTGCTCTCCTCACATTACCAACACCACCTTGGCTAAGGACCTCACTATGCCGCACCGAGAAAAACCAATGAAATCATGTAAGAGCACCCCATGCCCCCACCACCAGCTCAGTGGCCCGCAGCCACCTCTACCCACATATCTCACACTCACATCTCCGGTCTGGGCCTCTCTCTTGAGCTCGGAACTCACACATCTAATTGTCTAAGACACATAAGGCATCTCAAGTTGATATGGCAAAAATATAAAACTACTGATGCCACACACACACACCCCCAATAAAATATCCACTCTTCCACTAGCCTTACCCATTTCTGGAAATAGTACCATCTTAAGACAAAAACGAACAAAAAACTAGAAGTCATCCGTAATTATTTTTTTTCCAATCACACCTTATACCCAATCCAAACCCTGTCAATTCAGAGTCCCACTACTTTTCACGGTCCCTATAGATACCTCCCTAGTCCTGACCACCGGCACCAGCCACGCTGTCTAACTGGTCTACCAGCCTCCAGACTTGCCTCCAGAGCGACTTCACTAAAGTGTATGTCCCATCACGTCTCCCCTGTAAAAGCCACCCCAGCCTGGCTCAAGGCAAGAGAAAGCAGCTGTGTGCAGCGGCGGCAGCGTGCAGACTACACAGGACAGTGATCCGTGCAGGAAGGCTATCCAGGGAGTATAGAGACACCTTCAAATGAGGAGAAAAGGGAGCATGAGTCACTTTTAGGCTTCCTTTCCCTTTGAAACCCCCCTAGGTTTTGAGCAATGCTGAAGGGAGATGCATAATGTAGTAGATGCCCCTGGTAGCCCACCCATGGCCCTTCTGCCCTCCCCAGAGGACCCCTGCAGACATCTCTGCACACAACATGAGCTCTTCAGAACTCTCTACCTGGCCCAGGAGCACGCTGAGCCCGCACAGGGGGCAGGCCCCAGGAGCCAGGGAGCTCATGCTCCAAGCGCTACTTTGCTTCAGTGAGGGCCAGAAGGTGGTGGGAAGTACTCCAGCTTCCTCACGCCTCAGTGAAACACTTCTGAGGCGTGCGCTGGGTTGAACCCCAGAAGCCCACAGTGGAAGCAGCTTGCAACATGCACGAGCTTTCCCCCCCTCCCTGACCCACCTCCCCACTCCCCACCTCCTTGGGCTTCCTGGAATCCCCCCTCAAATAAACTACTCACACAGAAACCCTGGTCTCTGTGTCTGCACGCTACGAAGCCCAAATGAAAACACATGATGTTGTGCTTTTCCCTCCAAAGGTAACGTTCTCTAAATTTATATGGACAAGAGAAGAGAAAGATCAGGACACAACATGTGGAGATAATGTTTTAGAAAAATTCAAAAGTAGGAGATTTTAAGTTCATCCCTGGGTATTAATAAGCCCCATCTTTATTTATCTATTCATGTATAAATATATATAAAGAGTATATAGTCATCAAAAATCCTTTCTACCATCAATCAATAGTTTGCACTCCCGTAAAAGGGCCTGAAAGGACTGTGTTAAATGCCAGATTTGTGACTGCCCACTGCTGTCTTTAAAGAAAGAGGGGGGAAGGGGGCACATTCCCCTCCAGCAGGGAGTTTCACTTGTGTGAAATCTAATTTAAGGAGTGATGTGCCCCCCCACACACAGAGATGTATGCACCACTCAACAGTCTGCAAAACTTTCCTCCAGTTCTTTTGAAGTGGAATCACCACTCACCCCAACCGCACTCCCCAGATATCAGCGCTGTAGAAAGTGAAGGGCTTGTCCCTGCTGTGTGGTTTGGGGTTAAAAAAAAAAAAAAAAAAGGGAGGATTAAAGCGCTCATTGCAAGTCCCAAAAGTAAAATACGACTTGGCCTACGGCAGTCCTAATTCTTTCCAGAACTCATCCCGGAATTGCCCTTTTAAACAACCAGCCATTAACCCAACTCTGGGTCTTTTACAGCCGCGAAAACCGATCGCGCACATCATTTCTGCATCACGCTTATTGTCATTGTTATTGCAGAAAAGCAGCGCATTCCCGGGGCGCGGGGCAGAGGTGCCCGGAAATCCCCGAGAAAGGATGCGGCGACGGCGCCCCCGCCTCGCGCGCTCCGCGGCCACCGCGCTGGGCGCAGCTGCTGCAGCCACCGAGGAAGCTCCTTACGTAAGTCGGAGCCGCTGACATCACCTTCGCCGCGAGCGTCGCAGCCGGACTAGGCGCCAAAGGACCGGCGCGCGGGCCTAGCGCCCCCGCCCACCGCGGCTTCGTCCCTGAAGGATTCGGCCGCCGCCTGGTCTGACCGAGCGTGCGCCGAGGGACCCTCCTGCGCGCCCCTGGGAGGGCCGATGACACTGAGCGACGTTTACCCGGAGCCCCAGGGTGTCGCCAGAGTGAAGTTGAAGGGCAGCCAAGATGCCCGAGGGTCGTCCGCGCGCGGGTAGATTTGGGCGACAGGACGCGGTGGGGGAGGGGGGCCACGCCTCCCGGACCCTCCGGAGGCAGGCGGCACCGAGAGCCACTCAGTGGGGACCCTGCGCTGGGGGGCGCAGGAATGATGCGCGCTGCCTGGCCCCTCCCGCCGCCGCGGCCCCGCGGGGCCACAAGGTGAGAGCTGAGGCTCCGGAGTTCACTGGCTCTGCGAGCGGCGCCGCGCTAGCTCGCACGCGAGCGCAAGGCACAAGTTCGGGGCTCGGCGCACACCCGGAGGGAACAGCCGGAGTGACAAAACCGCTAGGGCGTTCCGAAAGCCCTAAAGGGACGCTCCCTACTCCTCGAGTCCCCCAAGCACGCAGGGCGGGTACTACGGGGCCCGGGGCTGGGCTGCTGGAAACCACAGAAGTTGCACCGATCCCCCACCCCCACCCCCACCCCCGGGGAAGGCGAGTCCCGGGAATG
>LNAC01000333.1:806075-841115 GCA_002007465.1 Ailurus styani
GACCGAGACTCCGCGTGGTGGGGGCGGGGAGCCCTCAAGTTGGGGTTGGGGTTGGGGGTGTGGGTAGCAGGCGCAGAGGCAGGAGGGTGGGGTGGGGGGTGCGGCAGATTTGGCGTGTTGGAGCAAGTTGCCACGCCGAATTCCAGCTCTGAGCAAGTCCTTTGGGTTCTTAGCAGGAAAAACTGGGCTGCCCCTCGGAGAGCGCCGGGCTCTGTGAGCCCAGTGAGAAGGCTGGGGTGGGAGGGGATGAGGCTTGGGCGCCTCCCACAGCGGCCAGGGTGCTGTTGATACCTCTTTCCGGGCAACTCTGGGCCGCCTGCGTTGCGCCGGGTCGCTAAAGAGCGTTCGTGAATGAGGCCCAAACCACCAATGAGCGAAAGCCCCAGAAAACTGCTTGCAAAACTCATGGGCACGTTCGGTGTGATAAGCCGGATCACCTGCGTGTTACCCTACTGGGCTGATCACACACAGGGATTTTCGAGTTCTCTATCAGAGAGATGATGATTCACAGAAGAAAGTTTTCCCCTTCAGTTAACCGAAAGGTGTAATTTCTAAAAATGCACGTATTTCGATTGCCACAGTCTGCAGGCTGGAAGCTGTCAGCCTAAAACCTAAAAAAAGAGTTTGGGAAATGTTAATAAAACACATGCTTTCATCCCTCCAAAAAGAATACTGTAAAAATATTTTTTTATTTTAAAGCCACAAGCCAGATCTTGGGAATGCAGCCTTCATTTCATGTGTCTAAAGAGAACATGGAAAAAATATGTTTTATGGCAACAATAAAGTTCTCCAGCCCTGCGGTGGTGCCTCCTCTCTTCTCTCCCTGCCTTTACTGGGAGCCTGCACAGGGCCCCCACAGTCAGCACTTTGGACTGCCCACACTTTGGTTATAAAGGCTTCAACAGACCCTTCCTTCTCTTACTCTACCAAAAAAGAATTAATAACATTCTGGCAAGGGAATGTCCTTGTTCACAAATGATCCAGGCTGAGAGTTTGAGGGTAAAGGGTCATGATGTCTGCAAGGTGTACATAGCGTCCAGTAACATCAACAACAACAATGATGACAACAGTCATGTCTATGTACAAAGAGAAAAAAGAGAATATGGCAAAATGGGCAAAATAATGAGTCAAGGTAAAGGGCATTTTGAGAGTCATCGAACACTTCCTGCAACTTTACATTTGGTTTTGTTTCCAAACAAAAAATGAAAAAAGAAAATATTTTGGAAAAGAGTCTTTTAGGAGTTTTTATCGCACAAGTCTAAAAAGCTTAGAGCTGGTTGTTTTCAAATTCAGCTTGACTTTTTAATATGTTCAAAATTCTGAACATGAGTTCTGCTAGGTGGCCAAGCCACACACTCCTCCCTAAACATACTGAGGCATAAAGAACAATGAGGGGTTTTAAAGGCATCCACTTAGCAAGCCTTGTGGTAAGTCTGCCCTACCTCTCACTCCCCCTCATCCAGCACCTTCCTATTAATAGCGCTCAGGGGGCCGGTGCAGTGGGCCCTGCTGAGCACTGACAGGGGCCATGAGCCGGCTTGGGCTGTCACTCCTAAGAGGAGCTTGGGATCATTGGCGAGCTCCTTCCTGGGCCCCAGGGCCCCTGTGGCACCGCCAGGCTTGACTGAAGGAGAGGGCAGAAGAGTCTGGCAGGAGAGGAAGAGCCTTCCTCCAGGTCCAGGAGGAGAAGGATTCCAGGCGGTAATTAAGTTCAAGAACAGGCTAGGGATGCTGGGGTCTGCCCCAAAGTGGTTAGCACAGACTGAAGTCAAGATTTCAAAATGATTCAAAGCACACTTCAACTATGCAAAAAGGAAAACTCTCTCTGTAATCTCCCGGACTCCTAGTCACGTGCTAATAAAGCCACTCGGTTCAAAATTAAAAGCTTTGATTTTGGCTTTTGATGCCCTTCGTTCCCAGTCCACTGTAAAGTATGAACATAGGCACCTTCAGAAAGATGATCGCTCCACATCTGGACACCACCCAGATCAAACTGGGTGTCAGCCATGCAAGGACAACTTTAGGATAACCTCCTGGCCTCACTGTACCTCCTCCTATTTTAAGCCCCTCCTCTGTGACCTACCTTCCGCTGGCACACGCGCGCGCCCTCACACACACGCACACACACATTCTTCAGCTTGGTTCCTAATGTGTAGAACTGAAATACTGAAATCAATAAAAGTATAGCAACCACATGTAATCATGATGAGGTGTATGAATATTCTTTTTTTAAGATTTTATTTATTTATTTGACAGAGAGAGACACAGCAAAAGAGGGAACCCAAGCAGGGGGAGTGGGAGAGGGCTCCCACCTGAGCAGGGAGCCTGATGCAGGGCTCGGTCCCAGGACCCTGGGATCAGGACCTGAGCCGAAGGCAGACGCTTAACGAGTGAGCCCCCCAGGCGCCCCGAGATACATGAATATTCTTAATGCCCATGAGTTTTCCGCACACCCAGGAGCTGTGCCTTCCTTACTCAAATCTCCAATTGCACCATTTTACTCTGGCTTTTCCCCTTTACTACCATGAGCTTGTAGCCAAATGGAAAGGAAAGGCAGCATTAAAAAAAAACCCCATGGCCAAATCGCCAGCAGCCAAACTCACGCAGCTCAAAGGCCAGCACAATTTCCCCCACAGACGCTAATGTTCGGTCAGTATAAACCTAAGGCCATTGTAAAATGAATGAAACACCCCATCTATGTCACCACGCCCCACAGTCACACTCCCGCTGGCTGCGGCCCAGGGGGAACGAGTGCCAACAGTCAAGTTCCTCTAGATCCTCCCAAGCAACAAAACAGATTCCTGAAAGACTCTTCACCAAAAATGTCTGCTCTGTTTCAAATATCCCAGCACGGATGCTGCACCGCCATTACTTATACTTGAAAAATATTTCTTTTGTCTAAAAAATTCCAGGAGATACATGGGCTTGTTAGCACAATCATGTAATTATAGTGACTCCCTTCCTCCACCCAGTTGCACCTATTCCTCACCTAATCACTCTAATTCACTCCTAAAAGCCCTGCCACTAAGTAAAAAGCTGTTAAATAAAAAATATTTCCATTAATTTTATTGTGGAAAATTATGAGCATTCCATCCCAACCCAAGTTACCCAAACCACTCTACAGATAAAAAAATATATCAAGTTTACATACGTAAAAAGCAACAACCGGGGAGTGAATGGATGTGGTACGCCCATAGAATGTAAGGTTAAAACACCCTGTAACGGAGGAGCATTGTGCTTGCGAAGGAGGAAGAGCGGGTGCAAAAGTGAGTAGCGATGGCTGGAGCAGGAGGGAGAGGCTGCCATTCTTGGGAAACTCTTGGACAGTCATATGGTTCACATTCAAGCAGAAAACTTTCTGGAGCTCATGGTTATCCTATACTTGAACTGCACCCGCGAATAGAGTTACAGCACAGAAAAACAACGTTAGGGCAAGATAAAAGCTGAAGATGAGAAGAAGGCAGGCCCACAGTCAGCGGAAGGACACTCCCTCGCCAGGCGGCCACACATCAAGCTCCCCAGGAGGCTCTCCCGGTTCCGTGTCAGCTGCTGAGCTCTGACATTCACCGACTCCCTCTCTCCTCTGGCTTGGCTGCTTCAGGGGAGGAAGGCATCTCGTCGGAGGGAGCGCGCGTTCTCCCAGCGTGAAGGTTCACAGCACAAACACTGTGTCCAAAGCCTCCGTGGCTTCGTTTTGGAAACTCAAAAGTCCAAGCTCTTCTGGTTCAAGAATCTTAAACTTGGCTTTGTGTACTTACATTCCCAGGAAAGATCAGGGGGAAGGATTCATTAACATATCAAAATATGAAGCCACCACCCACATAAGCAATATTGACAACTATGATGTGTACAGTTTTCGGCGAGGGGCTATCTACCCCTCCTGAAGGGTTTCCTTTGTTTCAGTTTGTGCTTTTCTTCCTCAAAAATCCTCAGTTAGCCTATCAAATATGAAGGACAACAGCTTCTCTCTGCATTTTACTGGCAGGGAAACATGGGCAGAAAAAAAAAAATAACGCCATTAAGTGGTTTCTCCAAAATGCCAAAGACTGTGAATCCAAAGACCATTCCGACCAGCATTTTCATCTTCCCTGCAAAGAACTGTTGTTTGCTCACATTGTTTCCAATGGCAGAAATTTTGACTTCTCTCTTATCTTCAGAACTCCTAGCCTCACATTTTACAACTGAATATAATTTTAAACATGCCAAATCTGGATCTAGTCAGAACTGCAAATACATCAAAATAACGGACAGAGTTAAAGCAGATGGTGATAGCAAACAGGAAAGTTTCATTCATGGATTCGTTCTTCTGGTTATGCAACAAACATTTACTGGAAGCTTTATTTACTGAGTGCAAACATATATTGGGTGCTCAGGCCTCTGTTGGCTGCCAGGGATATAAAACGAAAGAAGACATAAACACGGCTCTCAGAGGGTGAGGTCTAGCAAGGTAAACAGACATGTAAACGAATCAAGGTAGTGCATCGCCAGCAAGCTATAATAGAGATAAGAATTAAGTGCAATTCAGGATCCCACAGCGATTAACACCGTCTGGGGGGAATACAGGGAAAACTAAAGTGGAGCCCAGGCAACAGGACATGGCTGAAAGCAAAACAGTGGCGAAAATTAAGAGACCCTCCAGCCAGCCGCAAGATAAGATGGACTTTTGACTAGGATCATGAACTGGCACTTCCAACAAGTCCTTCAAAAATCCTGGAAACCAGTTGGTAGGGGAAAGAATGTGGAAATTAGGTTGGTTTTTTTCTTAAGCTGATTTGTCATTTTCACTCTTTGGCAGGGCTCGGTTTATAAAGAGGAAGTCGATTTTTAATATATTTACTATAAAGGAAAGTCTTCAGTTGGGTAAAATGCAGCCCAGTCTCTCAAGCACATGGCACTAATAAAGCTAAACAGCCATTCCCCAAGGGTTCATAAGCTCCCCCCACACCTCCCCTTTTCTTGAACTGTGCAGAATTTGCTTTCCAAGCACCCTTCTGTGACGAAAACACCCGGCGCTGGCCTTGACCCAGAGGAAGTGCTTTTGACTGTGGTGGTCCTGAAATAAATCAGCTCTTTTTGAGAGGAACTCGAGGGAGTGCAATCTACAACTCGCATTATCAGTCTGGGACAGAGTCCTTGTGAACAGCAGAAGCAGCAAACTGCAAACTTTATCAAGATTGTAGTGCTCGTTAAGGAAGTGAAATTGAGCCAGATTTGAAGGAAAGCGCTGTAGTAATTACAGAGTCACGAAGATTTAAAAGCTATGCGCCTGGGCACGCAGAGCGCAACGTGTTTCCTCTGGGTTCAGAGACACCGCAATTACAGGGCTTACGGGGAGCAAAGCACCGAATTAGAACTCCCCATTAGTTTGATGAATCACTGATGTAAGTGCAGGCACCGGAAGCCTGATTTCTGTCCCTTCTCCAGCTCCCGGTCCGCTCTTCTCCCTCTAGTTCCTTTACAGGATGAGGGGGTTGGGGAAGAACACAAGCTTTGGATTCATGATAAGAAATTGGGCAAAAGAAAGTTAAAACTTTCTGAAGCGTAATGATTTCCCTACATTGGCATTGGCTTTGCCAAGAGTTGTATAATAGCGTGTTCTTTCTTCTTCCTGGACTGTTACGTGGTAATGGTACAATGACATGTTAGTAAATCTCATAAGAAAACCAGAGGATATAGTATTTTCTGTGGGTGTACGACAAGTTATCACCCCCACAAGAAGCTCACTGAGATAATAAGATATGATATTGCATAAGACACACTAGAACAAACAGACAAACCAACAAACAAACCAGTATCTAGCCAATTAGCAATAGTGGGCAAAAGTCTGGTCTTGCCCTGGAAAATGATGCTGCCGGTGTAAGTATTTCAGGGTCAGGATATTTGACTCCATGCCTCCACGTCAATACAATCAAAAAGTACAGCATATATATATATATATATATATGTGTGTGTGTGTGTGTGTGTGTGTGTGTGTGTGTGTGTGTGTGTATTTTTTTTATTTTTATATATTTTATTTTTATATATTTTATATATGTTATAGTATATATATATATAATGAATGGGGAATACACTAACTCCAACCCAGCATGACTACTCGGATAAAGAACTCTGTAGATGAAACTCCAGAACTCATGGCACAGAGAGACTACACTGGACAGGTAAGCTTGGTGGGAAAGGTGATTTTTGTCAGCAGATTTGTAAATAAAAAATGTCACCGAAATTTACTTACGTGGCCCTTTTCATATTTGCA
This sequence comes from Ailurus styani, assembly GCA_002007465.1. NCBI lineage: Eukaryota > Metazoa > Chordata > Mammalia > Carnivora > Ailuridae > Ailurus > Ailurus styani. The sequence continues at coordinate 812,326 of LNAC01000333.1, forward strand.
CATGAACGACGGGGCTCCTGGGATCAAACGTGAGACAACCGACCAGCCGTGCCTCTTAAATTCTTTTTCCGGAGGTGTTTTCTTTCTCCACCTCAATGGTAAAGATCCAGCAGTAACAGCCCAGTGCACAACGTAGACATTTTTATTTCTCATCCTGTCTCAGCGGTCTCATAATGGTTCAATGAGAGTCTGGAAATAATGAAAGCCTTTCTGTGGAGAAGTACAAGACTCACCAGAAGGAACAAGAGCACCTAGGAGTCTCCTGTGGAAATAGCACACTTGCAGAAACATTCCAGGAGTCCGAGTTTCCTATTCAAGAGAAAAGAATTTAAAAAGCGACCATCGTATATGCTCACTAGTGTACAGAGGGAATATCAGGCCGCTAAGACCAAAATAAACAGCTGGACTTATTTTGAAACATGTTTAAAGTATTTCCTACTGGCTCTGGGGGGAACTTCACCCCTGGTTGCTAGGAAAGTCATAATAAAAGGCTGGGGGAAGTGAAGAAGAGAAGAAAAGAAAAAGGATTTGAGTTTTTAAAATTATTTTCCATTTTTATTTTATCTTGCCTTTATTTGCCCTTGGGAAAGGGTATTTGTTTTGAACCCCCCCCCATAGGACTTGGTAGTTCTGCTGCTGTGGCCAAAACCATCCTTTGCTGACCCACTATCCCTTTCTTCTTTTCTAACAGAATTTCAATTTCATGCCAGGTAGCATTGACACCAGCCAATCTGCTCGCCATCCTAGGTTCCTTCACATTTAGGGTTGGCCAGATGATGCGGTTCTGGACAAAACATCTACGTGGACAGCTGCTAGAGATTTCAAGGAACTTTTCTTTCCCCCAAGGTGCTGCCCTTCCCGATTCTACCTCTCTCTCTTTGGCCCTGGTGAATGGACTTGGAGTTGAGACGGAAGGGCTGTCCTGTGACTGTCACATACATGAGCATGAAAGCCTCATGCATAGAGGTAAGTCTCCCGGGGTATAAAAGATAGAACAAAGTGTTCCCTAGACCTGGACTCCCACCCCTTACAAACTTCTTGTATTGTGAGAAAAATAACCACTATTTGGGTCAGCTACTACATACATGCATTCAGATGTACTTCTGACTGACGAGAGTGCCAATTCCTCACAAAGCAGTCCTCCAAAATTCAGAATGCCAGGGTTCTAGATCTTCCTCATTCATTCATGTCCTCATAGACGTTATGCAACAAAATCCAACTAATGTGTCTGCAACTATTCTAGGAACCAAGGAGCCACCTATGAACTAAACAGAGCAAAGCAAAGACTTGCCCTCATGGTGCTTACTTTCTAGTTAAACAATATTAAATATTCATCATCCCATAACAAAGAGTTCGTGTATTGAAAATGTGGTTCTATACTCTGGAAACTATAGAACACTGATGAAAGAAATTGAAGAAGACACAAAGAAATGGAAAAGCATTCCATGCTCATGGGTTGGAAGAACAAATATCATTTAAATGTCTCTACTACCCAGGGTGCCTGAGTGGCTCAGCCGGTTGAGCACCCGACTCTTGATTTCAGCTCAGGTCATGATCTCAGGGTTGTGGGGTCGAGGCCCATGTCAGGCTCCACGCTCAGTGAGGAGTCTGTTTGTCACGCTCTCTCTGCTCCTGCTTCCAAGCTCGCTCTCACTCTCTCTCTCTCAAATAAATAAATAAAATCTTTTTTAAAAAGTTTTTTAAGGGCACCTGGGTAGCTCAGTGGGTTAATGCCTCTGCTTTCGGCTCAGGTCATGATCTCAGGGTCCTGGGATCGAGGCCCACATCGGACTCCCTGCTCAGTGGGGAGCCTGCTTCCCCCTCTCTCTCTCTGCCTGCCTCTCTGCCTCCTTGTGATCTCTCTCCCTCTGTGAAATAAATAAAATGAAAAATCTTAAAAAAAATAAAATAAAAATAAAAAGTTTTTTAAATTTAAAATGTCTATACTATCCAAAGCTATTTACACATTTAATGCAACCCCTATCAAAATAACACAGCATTCTTCCCAGAGCTAGAACAAATAATCCTAAACTTTGTGTGGAACCACAAAAGACACTGAATAGACAAAGCAATCTCGAAAAAGAAAAACAAAACTAGAGGCATCATGATTCCGGATTTCAAGCTCTATTACAAAGCTGTAGTCACCAAGACAGTATGGTACTGGCACAAAAACAGACACACAGATCAATGGAACAGAACAGAGAACCCAGAATTGGATGATCAACTCTATGGTCAACTCATCTTTGACAAGGCAGGAAAGACTATCTGGTGGAAAAAAAGATAGTCTCTTCAGCAAATGGTGTGAAAACTGGACAACGACATACAAAAGAATGAAACTGGACCACTTTCTTACACCTCACACAAAAATAAATTCGAAATGGATGAAAGACCTAAATGTGAGACTGGAAACCATCAAAATCCTAGAGGAGAAGACAGGCAGCAACCTCTCTGATCTCAGCCATAGTAACTTCTCATTAGACATGCTTCCAGAGGCAAGGGGAGCTAAGGCAAAAATGAACTATTGGGACTTCATCAAGATAAAAAGTTTCTGCCCAGCAAAGGAAACAACCAACAAAACTAAAAAGCAGCCTATGGAATGGGAGAACATATTTGCAAATGACATATCAGAAAAAAGGTTAGTATCCAGAATCTATAAAAGAACTTATCAAACTCGCCATCCAAAAAACAAACAACCCATTTAAGAAAGGGGCAGAAGATGTGAATAGACATTTTTCCAAAGAAGACATCCAGATGGCTAACAGACACATGAGAAGATGCTCAACATCACTGATCATTAGGGAAATGCAAATCAAAACCACAATGAGATACCACCTCACACCAGTCAGGATGACTAAAATTAACAACACAAGAATCAACAGGTGTTGGCGAGGATGCAGAGAGAAGGGGAACCCTCCTACACTGGTAGGGAATGCAAGCTGGTGCAGCCACTCTGGAAAACAGTATGGAAGGTCCTCAGAAAGTTGAAAATAGAGCTACCCTACGACCCAGCAATTGCACTACTAGGTACTTATCCAAAGGATATAAAAATACAGATACGAAGGGGTACATGCACCCCAATGTTTATAGCAGCATTATCAACAATAGGCAAACTATGGAGAGAGCCCAAATGTCCCTCGCTGATGAATGGATGAAGAAGAGGTAGTAAAGACCAATACCATACGATCTCACTCTTATGTGGAATTTAAGAAAGAAAACAGATGAACATATGGCAAGGGTGGGGGAAGGGAGAGAGGGGTATAAACCATAGGGGCCTCTTAACAGTGGAGAACAAACTGTGGCTTGGTGGCGGGAAGAGGACGGGGGGGTGGGCTAGATGGGTGATGGGCATTAAGGAGGGCATTTTTTGTGATGAGCACTGGGTGTTGTATGTAAGTGATGAATCTCTGAATTCTACTCCAGAAACCCATATTGCACCGTATGGTCACCAAGTAAAATTTAAATTAAAAAAAAAAGATGTCTTTAGTGGGTCTAGATACTTAAAATAATACAAAGAAATGATGTCCATAGTCCAAAATGTTGATTCCCTTCCACATGCTCGCTGCCCACGGCTGCAGCCTGCGCTGGGCGCTTTCTGGTATTTCAGTGGAGCTACCCAGGAGCTCAAGTTCCCCCGCAAAGGGCCGCCCATGGCCAGTAACTCAGTGGGACAGTGCAGAACGCACCCTGTGCTGATATTCACACTCCAGAACTCTCCATGGGATCACGCTGAGGCTGCTTTCGCCGGAATGGACATGTTTGCTTAGCTCCTTCCCCTGCCCGCCCTGCTTCCCCCACACTTCACAGGTCCCTCCCGAGAGCTCTCCCTCCCTCAGCTCTGCAGCAAACATGCCCACCGCAGCTTCTGCTAATGGGCACCTGACCTGTCTGTCTCCGTTTTCTTAATTAATAAAGAATATAAATTTTTCATTTCCCCCTTTGAACTAACCATCTAAAAACTTCCTCATTTGAATCAAAGTTCGTCGAAATTAGAGGGGCTTGCTCATAACTCACACAGTTGCTCATCATTCAACTCAGTACAGCTGGCCAGCACATTAGTTGTCACTGCTCTAACGTCCTAATTGTGTTAACTAATAATAATAATATTATTCTTCTCTTCTCTTGCACCCTCAATTGACCACTGGGTAAAAAAAGGTGATAAGAATTCTTAATATTAAAACAGAAGTTCATGAGACGCATGAAAGCAAAAATAAAATGATCATCTCCTCTAGATCCGTATTCAACGGATCCAAAATCTTATGCACACATCAGGATGTTAGCAGCACCTGAAAAACCAATGCAAAAGTGAAAGTATTATGATGATTATACCCATTTTGCATTCCCATTTTGGGGAAATATAGACTATCCACACTGTGAACTGTTATGCTCATAAATAACAGCACCAGAACTTTCCTGTCATGCTACGCCTTAGTCCACTCAGGCTGTCATAACAACACACCACACGCAGGGTGACTTCAACAAGACACGGACCTCGCGCTGCTCTGGAAGCTGGAAGCCTCAGATCAGGGCACTAGCACAGCTGGGCTCTGGCGAGGGCCCTCAGGTTGGTAAGCTGCCTTCTCCATGGTGCAGAGAGAGGAAGGACTCTTCAGCTGCTTGGAAAGGCACCAGTCCCATCTCGGGGCCCCACCTCGTGACCTCAGCTAACCCTGACCCCTCACTTCCCAAAGGGCCCACCTGCAAATACCACCACATGTCATTTTTTTAAACCCCAAGATAGGTCGCAACTAAAAAGCACAAAATGAAAGAATTATTAACATCCTCCCACGAAAGTAGTTTTTGTGTCTTTTGATCCCTAAACATAAATTTAAATGGCCACTGAACTTCAATATACATTCAGTCTGTGACCACATAAAATATGTGAATTTAAAATCGATCTGTTGACATATTCTAATGCCTTTTTTAAAATATTTATTTGTCAGAGAGAGAGAGCACGAGCAGAGGGAGGGTCAGGATCCCCGCTGAGCAGGGAGCCTGATGTGGGACTCGATCCCAGGATCCCGGGATCATGACTTGAGCTGAAGGCAGATGCTTAACTGACTGAGCTGCTGAGACATCCCTATTCTAATGTTTCTGACATAAGCAATTTAAGGCCAATAAAATGCATCCCTTATTAAACAGACAAATATCAAAATTTGTCTTTACAGATTGTGAATAGTAGTAAAATTGAATTAAAATGAATTTCTTAGTATAACTTTACTTGTTAATCCAAAATTAAACAGTATTTGCTTAAAAACGGCTTCTTTTTTTATCATTCGCTATACAAAAATAATCAAATGATTTTTTAACATGTTAAGGGATTAAAAAGATGGCATGTCACCCTCAAAGGTGTTCATGGTGTCCATAAAATAGAAATGCTGAGATAGTTTATCTCTGGCAGCACATATGACGTGAATGACTATGAGTCTCATGTCACTGGCCACACGGGGAGCGCCAGCGTGCCAGGAACTTCACCTATCTGCCATTATACTGGTTGAGTAATAGTCCCTGCCTGTTTAAAAGCAGGACACTGTCCCCCTCTGCTCCACTCCTTCATTGTCCAGCCCCAAGGTGACCCCCTCGCTGGTATCCCATAGCCCACGGAGCCCTCCTGGACCCTACAACCTGTCTTGTGATACTTTTGTGTTTCTAAACAAGTATTGGGCTCAGTCAAGGGAAAAGAGTATGCTAGGATGTGAAATGAACCAGAGAGTTTAAGCCTCTGGACTGTAGAAACCCTAAACTGAGTTGACAAATCCTCCCGGGCTAGAGATCTTTTAGAATGTCTCCAAACTCACCATCTTGGTGTGAAATATTCACATACCTAGAGGGGAGGAACTGAACTAAATGACCCTTTCAGTTCTAAGCCTCCATGTTTCCAAACACTGGTGTACAATATCAGTCCAAGCCGAGCTCGCGTGTGCTGCTTTATTGTTCTCTGTTTTAAAACATGTGAAATGCCCATCGGATGCCTACACCCGCAGTACAAAGCAGCGTGTACAGTGGAGATGACCACTCAAAAAAATGTTGATACTCTGGTCTCCAGCAGCAACTCCACCAAAAATTTCTGGTTCATTTGGTTTAGGTGTAGCCTGGGCATCGGGAATTTTTAGACTTCTCAGGGGTTTCTAACACACAGTGAAGTTTAAGAATCAATAGGAATTGGGAGACTTGATTTAAATGTAGCCACTAATTAGCTATGCAGCCTTGAGCAAAAGAAATATTCATTTATCCACCAGGTATTCCCTGACAGTTTGCTGTATGCAAGACAACACTAGGAGCCTAATCTCTCTGGCCTCCGAGATAAGGAAATTGGGCTCAACAATCTGCTCATTCATTCAGCAAATCAATATTGAGTGCCTACTACCTGCCAGGCCTTGTGCTAGGCACAAGGTGTGCAGCAGCAAATCAGAGGGAGAAACCCCTGCCCTCATGGAACTGACTTTTCAGATGGGGGAGACACAACCACATACAAGTAGTAAAAAGCGAAGAGTAGCGATGCCTGGCTGGCCCAGTGGGTAAAGTATATGACTCTTGATCCTGAGGTCATGAGTTTGAGCCCCACGTTGGGTGAGGCGCCTACTTAAAGAAAAAAATAAATAAAAGATCTTTTTTAAGTGAAGAGTGATGTCATATAAAGGACAGGACAGATGATGAGATGGATGATGAGGGGACAGGCAGCCCATGTGGAGGAAGCAGTGGGCATGGTGGAGAAGGGGGTGGGGGTGGAGGGAGGTCCATGGATTCCAGAAAACAGTCAAGGAGATCACATCTCAAAGATTTGGTTGTTGATGCAATAAAGAGAGAGGGAGAGAGGGAGGGAGAAGGAAGAAGGCCAATTCCTAGCACGTAGTACTGATGAGTCCTTCACTGGGGCAAAAAATGCGTGAAAAGAACTTCAGCCCCCCCCACCCCCCAGGGGTTGTGAGGGTCTAGAGTGAAGGTACAGGAAGCCGGGGCAATGGAACCAAGCCCCTCCCCTGACAGAGACCAGGGCACAGGAGGAACAATGGCTCTCACAGGTGGTTATTTCAACATCCGAACTGGGTCTTTGTCTAGCTAAAGGGAAGCCACTAAAGACCTTTTCCCCAGAGGCCCAAAGCTGAACAACTTAAAAGGGAAAACTGGACAGAAGAACCAACCGCAATTGTAAACAACGGGAGGTACCACATGCCCTGTGAAAGAGGGGTCTTGCATACCGTGGAGGCGCCTGGAGAAATCGTTCTCTTCCCCCTTCTGGGTGTAAATTGTGTTGACTCTGAGAACTCATATCTGTCCTTGGGAGATCCCTGTAAGTGTGTGTGCATGTGTGTGTGTACATACACACATGCGTGCAGGGGAGGAACAGAGAGAGCCTGAGAGAGATCCACAGCTACCGTTGGACAACCTGGCAGCGTCGGCGGGCAGGTCTGGAGAGACCGTGGGCAGAACGGCACCCCTGGGAGGCTGCAGAGGTACGTGTTGACTAATGAGCACTGGGGGAAGGTCCTGCTGGAGGAAAGGGTGTATCCTGAGGTGAGAACAGCTCTAGTGGGTGAACATTTCAAAAGGGAGATGCAGAGGTAGAAGAAGGAGGAGACTCCACAGAGGGGAGAAGACTTGAGGGCAGGGGACAAGGACAGGAACGGGAGTGCGCCTCCGAGAGCCCCCCTGTGAAGGCCTAAACTCCTCAGGGGTCCTGAGGTTTCACAGTCTTTTCTTCGCATGTGGTTTTCTCCCCCTTTGACCCTCCTCAAACTTCAGCACGGGCTGTCAGACCCACAAAACTGTCTGGCTGTGTTAGGGAGGAAAGGGAGAGTGGGGACTCCCAATTACCCTGGAAACTCTCCGAGATCTTTCCAGAGGGAACAGCAACTTACAGAGGGGAAGGTCTCCTCCACAGAGTTCCCGACTTCCACCCACAGGGACATTTGTAGCGCCCCCTGGTGGAGTCAGGGGTAACACACGACTCGGAGAAGCAGAGTGACGCAGGTGGACAACTTGAGAACCAACTGGGGGTCCAATCTGTCCCTTTCTCAAATACCGTGGGGGAAGCAACTGTTAAGAGCAAGGTGGAAACTTCCATTTGATTTACAGAGGCAAACACCAGGCGCAGTGCCTGGTTCAGAGTTGGCACTCAGTAATTGGCAGCCATTACCATGATTATGATGATTATGATTACTGAGATTCAGTTGCTATAGATATCCTGTGGCCTCAAATGATCTGAGAATGGTTCACGGAGGAAGCAGCCCCGCAGGCTCAGAGCAAGTAGACTGTAATGCAGAGGGCTTTGAGGGCATAGTCGGTGATCCGGCTCCAAATCCATCCTCAGCCTTTCTTCCCAGCACCTATACGTTGGTCAGCAGATGCTCCTGGTCATCACACTTAGCCCAGAAGCCTGAGGATTTCTCGGGGCTGTGCTTCTTGCCTCAAAAACGTTCAACCCTTTCACCATAACTCCTTTGCTGCCGTTTCCCAAAGCGTCAGCCGTTGTTTTGAAAGGCCCACGATGAGTCATGCTAGAGGCCTGAGGAGGTCAGAAGATGCTGCAGGAGGAGAGAGAAAAATCGGAGCAGAGAGAGAAAGGTCGGGCCAGTCAGGGCCCCAACAGGAAACAGGTGGCACATTCCAATGAGGCGGCGGACTTCAAGAGGGTTCTTTCGTAGCGGGACTCATTACACAGCGGCAGCGGTGGGAACAGGCAGGGCCTCGGGGTCAGCAGAGGCAGAGAGGTACCAGCCCTGGGCCTGCCTTCGGGGGCGAGGGGAGAGAGAGGTTCTCAGAAAGAGTCACGTAGGCTTCCTTGAAAGAAGCAGTGACCTTAGGTCAAGGGATGGAGTCATCCCAAAGGGGGAACTGAGCAGAGGTAACACCTGGAACTCACCGGCCTCCAACCCTCTGAGCGACTTCCAGAACTCTGCACAGTTTGGACCCAACTGGGAACCTCTCGATAAGGGAACCCTATTGACATAACCCACGTAGATCAAGCACCCAGGCCCCAGAGCAGGCGGGAGAACGACGGAGAAGGGCCAGTAGAAGGTACCTGGCACAGCAGAGGAGGACATCTATGGATCGGTATTGGTGTTTTCGTGTTTGTTTGTTTTCCAGAATATAAGAGCGCAGGCCCATCAGCAGTGGGATAGGCTGAGCGTCGTTATCCCGGAAATGACGGATGGCTTTCTATTTACCAACCAAACTCCCTCTCTGCTCTTGGAGCAAAAGACAGGGCTCCGTTTGGAAACGGCCGCGCCCAGGAGTAGGAGTAGGAAGAGAAAAGCCCGGCAGAGGGGTCGCTTTCCCTGCGGCTGCTGACAGGAGCACAGGGCACTAGAGAAGGCGTCACGAGGGGACAGGAACAGGGGCCAGAGGTGGGGGCGGGGGAGAGCAGAAGGGCTCAGGACGGAAAGCGAACATTTGGCACAGAGTGGCGCACAGTAGCAAGTGACTACACCAAGGGTAGTCGGGAGTCCTTCTCAGAAAGCTCTGGCCCAGAGCCGGAACGAGGTTGAGCATGGATCGTGGCGCCCAGGTGGCACATCCCATCTCTCCGGGCCCCACATCCTATTTCCTTGTCAGGTCACCCGGCGTCCGCCCGGAAGTCCCGCAGATCTGCCCCTAGGACCACGCGCACGGGTGTTTTCGCTTCTCACGGAACCATCAGCATTCAGTGCGATGCTTCTATTTCGGGGGCATTACCATCTCTAAAACAGGACGCAGGAAAGCAGAGGAAGGCAGCAAGGGGCCGCAGTGGGAAGGAAACTGGGGAATGAAAACACAGTCATTTAGAAAATGGTTGATGAGTCACTGATTGGCACCGGGCGGAGAAAAGGAGAAGTCATTACACATTCAGAGGATGCCTGGTCTTTAAAAATAGGCTCCTCAGTCTGCTCGAAGGGGCGTCTGGGCTTTGGGGGCGCGGGGGCTGAGGGCTCGGGCCGGGGAACGGGGCGGGACAGAAACGGCCCGCGGCCCGCAGCGCCCTCCTCCCCCGCCAGGTGCACCTCAGCCCTGGAAAAGCCTCCAGCTTCAAGCCGCAGAAAGACAGCGTCACGCCTCCTTGTTCCTCCTCTACCTCTTTCTTGAGGCCTTAATAATACTTTGGGGGAAACTTCAGCTTCAGGGGAACCAGGCCAAGTAGAAGAGACAGCACTTTGTGCAGCCATAATTTTGCCATCGCCCGCAGAGCTCCCTTCCCAGGCCCGGGAAAACCCAGCTCTCTCTTTCTCGGTCTCCCTGCTTTTGACCTCCTTGTTGTCTATTCGTTGTTCTACGTTTTAGTTGGTGGGAGTGGGGGGATTAGAATCTGTCAGATCAGAACAGGGTGTAAGGTTTGCCGGAGGCGGGAAATTAAAATCTCGGGTAAGCAGAGGTTTGGAGATGGCCTGGGAATTTTCTTGCTGTCTGTGTTATAGAAAAACAAAAGAAAACAAAATAGAAATGCCACCTGCTAAGGGCTTTACCTTCGCCGGATAATTCGTGGGCCTTGACGTGCAGATCTGGGCCACGGGCAAGGCGCTGAGCCAAAAAGAGCTTGACTGCTTCAGAGCAAGAAGGGCGGAGAAAAGAACAGATCTAGAAGGTGAAGGATGGCAAAGGCCAGGTCAGACTGAGTTGGAGAGGAAGCCTGGGGACTTTTCGAGAGCCGGCGAGAAGAGGGGAGAGGAACTCAGTTGTGTGTTGTGAATGGAATGGCTTCTTTCCACGTTGTCGATTCCGCAGGCAATATCTGAATCGTTTTTTTCAAATATTTGGAATTGTCGGAGTGGCACTTCTTCTGAATGCAGCCCTGAGCTTAGGTGGACCCCAGGGTGGCCCGGATTTATGCAGGTTACAAGGGTGAAGTCCATCCCACCCCTGCGTGTGTCCCCCCTCCCCCAACACACAACTTTCACGACATACCCGCAACTTTCTTACATTATATTTTGCCTTGTCGCTTGCTTAGCGTGTTGTCTTTGCTCACACTGGGATAAATTTACCCACCCTAATTAGAGACAAAAGAGAAAATTCTGACACTGGGTCTAGTTTCAGAAAAGTAGACAGATCTGCGAGACCCAGATTCATCTCAACTTGGAATTCTATCCTGAGCGTGCGACTTGGGATATCCAGAATCTTCCCACTTTCAGTCTCTCTCTTCTTCAAGAAACTCCTAAGGTGCTGGAGGTAAAAGAGAGACTCAGTGGCCTGCGGACTGCGGAGGAATGTTCCCGTTTTGCTGAGAAACTGCAGCTACGGTTACTTCTCATACAACGTTGTCTTAAACATCGCTGTATGTACAACATACACTTCCACTCTCACACATTTATTGTTTACCAGTCTTAGTCATTTGCGCGTTCACTTTATGCACCCGTTTTGGTACCCCAACATCCTGAAAATGACTTTCAGGCACACACTCACCTTTAGTCCAACCGAGATGCAACTTCTCTAGAAAAAAAAAAGTGGGGCGCCTGGGTGGCTCAGTGGGTTAAAGCCTCTGCCTTCGGCTCAGGTCATGATCTCAGGGTCCTGGGATCCAGCCCCACATCAGGCTCCCTGCTCAGTGGGGAGCCTGCTTCCTCCTCTCTCTCTCTGCCTGCCTCTCTGCCTACTTGTGATCTCTATCTCTGTGTCAAATAAATAAATAAAATCTTTTAAAAAAAGATAAAAGAAAAAAAGAAGAAGAAAGTAAAGCGATATACTTAAAGAACTATGCATCCTAATCCGGCAGGATTTATTCCAGGATTGTAAGGGTCTCCACACACGTCTAAGAGGCATTTGATAATGCATAATGCCCGATCCTGGTAAGAATTCTTAGTTAACGAAGACTATAAGGACATTTCCTTAACAAGACAAAGAGTATCTCCCATTAACCAACAGTCACCTTCAGGTTTAATGTTACCAAACAACAGGAGAGCTTGTAGCATTTCCAATAAAGTAAAAGAGAAACAGAATTCCTGATCTCACCACTGTGATTCCACTCTTTGTCGGTGGTGGTGGTGGTGTCCCATCCTGTTCATTGCTGCCCCGTAGGTTCTAGTCACTATGATAAGACGTTAAATAGCAATAAGTGGAAAAACTTCTCAACGCTCCCAGATGATTTACTTGTTTGCCTAGAGAAAGCAAAAGAATCTAATGAAAAACCAATGGGCCAAATAATCAAATTCATTAAGGTGGGCCAGTTAGAAAACAAACACACAAAACTCTTTTATATCATCTTTTCTAGAAATTAGCAATCCAGTTAGAAAATATCATGGGAAAAGGTCGTATTTTTAATAGTAACATGCTTTGCAAAAGTTAGCTGCAATATGGATGAGGCGCTCTGCTCCATTTCATCTGTGACTCCCTGCAACAGAGACAATTGCTTTATTGAGTATGTACTATGGTCCAAGGGCTGAGCTGAGACCCAACTTTCCCAAGTGTATACTCCAGAGAAAAAAATCAGCCCTTCCAACTCATGATTTCACGATATTCTGGCTTAGGATGAGACTCAAGAAGTCTCTTTCTTAAAGTAAATGTGTTTGAGCTCCTGAAAGTGGGAGGCAGGGGGTAGCTGGTGCAGAGGAAGGGGGGATGGGCAGAGGTTAAAGGAGGCTGTGTGGGGGATTGGTTCCCTTTGCCGGTCCCCACCCGGCCACTCTCTCTGTTCCCCCTCCCTGGGAGGCTGGTCTTCATGAGTCACATCATGGGCTCCCTTGCTTCTAGCTGAGCACAGCCAGTGAGGAGCCCCAGCAGGAGACGGGGGGCAGGAGGAGAGTGAGGCTGGGGTGCTTGCTCGGTCTCCTGCACAGTTGCTGGGCCGAGGTCTTACTGCCTTCTCTAAACCCCTCCCCACTTGCCCCCTTCAGGCCTGGCGTGATAACAGCTCCCCAAGATGGATCTCTGGCCTTAGGTCTCGCATCACCCCTCAGCTGGTTCCCTTGAGCCCTCCTCACACTTGTGTAACAGACCTCTTTACTAAACTTTCCTCACAATGACCCTGACTGGTAAGCGGAGAGGTGAATGGCTCAAGTTTAGGGAGCCGACCTGTGCTATGAGGTCATCAGGACAACCTTTTCAGATGAGAATCATCAGCCCCACTTGACGAGGGAGAAAAGAGCCGCTGAGGGGCTGTGGGTCGCTCGGCCAGTGTCCCCCGCTGCTCCAACACTTGGTCACGCAGCCTCTCCCGTGAGCCCGAGGCTGCATCCCCCTTGCTGCTGACCCTCCACCTCCATGGAGTTCCCCCAAGGAAGACACAGTCAGAACTCCGGCCCACTGTGATCTAACCCCTCGGGCTGCTTTCCTTCAGGCCAAATGTTCCAGAAGACCCTGTTCTTGCATGTCGAAGCTCTTCAACCGGCTCCCTGGCGGTTGGTTTGGGGACTCAGGGAAGAAAGGGAGCCCACGATGGATCTTGGGGCCGCCACGGAATTGCCCCACTCTAGCTGGCTGGGTCCCACGGTCCCCCGGGAATGGCGGACTCCTGAGGCGATTCCAGCGCTTCTGAGCCAACGCGAGGCCTCCTAAGATTTTCGCCAACTAATGATGACTCATCCTGTTCTCTGGCCTTCCGTGGGCTTTAAAGGTTTCATAAATGACACTATGCTTTATAAAATTGCTTTTCTGTGGGAGGACAAGGACTTACATTGTACTCTTTAGGTCGATGGAGGAGATAACACATTTTAAATAATTTGCTGAAGCTCATTTAACTTTTTACTGAGGAAAATCTGATTTCTTTAGTGTTTCCTTTTTGCTTTCTTTCTGCGAGGACAACTGTTCTTACACACTCTAATACCTACTTGTTTTTTAAATAAAAACAATCTCGTCAGTATTTAATAGCAGTGAAATAAGTTCAGATCCTCAGATGGCCCTTGGAAGGAAGTCCAGCCTTGTGGGTAAGAGCTGGAACTCTGGCATCAGCAGCCCTGAGACTGACCTCCCAGCTGTGTTATCTTAGGCAAGTGTCCTAACGTCTCTGTGCCGCAGGTTCCTCGAGTATAAAATGAGACTAACGGTGGGTACTTGCTTCACGGGGTTAATGGGAGAAGTAAATGAGCTGATTCATGTTAAACTTTAAACACGGTGCTTAACACATAGTAAACACTCAATAATTGCCAATTACTATTATTACTAAGTGGAAGCTTCTATGACAGGCATCGAGGAGGGTCAAAGAGGAAAGAATCTCTGCATGCGAGTGGATTATAATTTTATAGAGAAACACAAGGGGAGACCAAGGGCCCGGCAGAGAGGACAGGGACTGGGCGGCAGGAGGAGACAGGGCAGAAGACAGGAGCAGGTGGGTGAGCGTGTAGGCGTGAAAGACACGGAAGCCCAGAGTGCGAGGAGACCCGGAATGGAGTCAGGACCCCAGGCGTCCTGCTCCGGACTTTCTAGTGGCCGTGAGAATGCTGGCTTCGGTTTCTTCATTTAGAAGTGGGGGGCACCGGACCAGATCATCACCAAGATCCTTTCCATATGTACCACTGTGAGATACGTGCCTTAGGATCAAGGAATTCACCGTCTAGCCAGACTCACAAGGGTTTGTTTTCCCTTTCATATTTTCCCTTCTCCTCTCTTTCCTGCACTCTGGCTCTTCCTTCTCTCTGCCTGATCTTCCATATAGCTCAACATATGTCAGGCTGTCAACATGCGGCCTATTTTGCAAACAGATAAACAGTGGCGCATATGCAACCATATATTCCTGGCATGCAGATGCCCCAGCTTGGCTTCATCAGCCTCAGCAGAAAGCATTTGGTAAGTCTCTCTCGGAAATTCCAGAACGCACGAGCCGCCCATGGAGCCTCTGACAAGCGGTTAAAATAAGTCGTTCCACGTCTTCTCTGGTGCAAAAGCCAGAACACCGCCTCCCCGCCCATTCGATTCCAAGGCATTTAATGCCAAAGGCTCTGCCCCTTCGCTCAGCTATCAGGGATGTTCTGACCGGAGGTCAAACTGCCCATTACAAGTTCTTTTGTTTTTCCAGCGGGCAGTGATTCAGCGTGTCCTCCGCTCCAGACCAGCGGCCCTCCTCGGACCCCGAAGGGCTCTACTCTGAGACTCTTGGGTCTATTTGGTCCCCCCGGAAATAAAAATAAGCTCGTGTCGCTGACTCTGTAGACGTCCACCCTGTCCTTCAACAGTCCCCACTGGTCGCGGCGCGCCAGCCTCCGTGCCCGCCACCTGCCCCTCTCTGTCCGTGGGCTTCTCTCGGCTGCTGCCCGCAGTAGGCCCGAGGGCCGCGCAGGAAGGGTGGCTACGTTCCCGGCTCCCTCACCCTCCGGGGGGGTAGTCCTGCAGCCGTGGATCCCCCACCCCCGGGCTCCCGGGGGTTCCTCCCTTAAGTGCTTGCTCTGGAATCCTTGGGTCAGCGTCTTCTTCAGAAGGGGCCCCAGTTAAGCAACGTGTCATTCAAGTCTGGGAAAAGGGGGATGGAGGATGACCTCGGACTTTGGACTGGGACCTGGGAGGCAATCTGCAGTTTTAAAAAATGCCCTGAAATAGCAACAAAACAGCCGCGGATAGCGAGCTTTTAGAAATACTCAGCCCAAGTTCTAACTGGTCACTGGATCTCGTCTGAAGGCATCCCGGCAGCAGAGTGGGATTGTCCTGCTCTGGCCACATTAAAATGGGAGATGGCAGAACGAGCAGGAAAGTGAGATTCTGCCACGCTTTCCACTCCCTGCGTGGCTTCTTGCCTCCTCTCCCTGGGGATCAACATTTGTTCCTTTTCCTTGTAAAGATTAAAATGTACCCGACAATTAAGGTAAAGAAACAGCAATCAGGGAAGAAAGTGAACATGACTGGTAGGGGGTTCTGATACTCACTGCAAGGTTGATGTATGCTCAACCTGAGTTAACATTTAGCGGCTAAAAACACGGGGTCAAAGGTCATTTAACAAAAGTCCCTCCAGACAGAAAGTTTAAAAAGAATCTCTATACTGTTGTCCTTTAATAAGCTACTGCAAAGTTTTCAGGGAAATCCCATGGGCAAAATTTGATTTGTTATGAGCTGAATATGGAGAGGAAGAAATCAAGAGTTGGAGATGCAAGTGAGGCCCATTACATCTCAACCCTTGATCCATTCAGTAAGCTCTAGGCCACCGCTGTCCAACAGAACTTCCTGTGATGATGGAATGTTCTAGAGCTACACCATCCAATATAGTAGTCACTAGCCACATGTGGCTCTTGAGTGGATTAAATGTGGATAATATATTGCATTCAATTTATATTATGGTTATTTTAATAACTCATTTACTGCATTATTGTTTTTGTTTTTGTTTTTCATTTACTGCATTACTGTTTATGTTGTACAATAGAGTTTTATCTTGTATTATGATTATAATAACGGCTATTCCAGTTCCAGCTGTTTTACCCCATCCCGTTCTCTTTCCTCTCTGCAGTGCTCATTTTTCTGTCTTAGACCCAAGTGCTTCCTTCAGGATTGGTTTTCTGTTCTTGCCCTCCAGACCTGCTCATTGTCCACCACCTCGCAGACTTCGGGGACTATTGGAGGGCTTGCCCTCACCAGGGAAGTGTGACGGAGTTGTCCATCTCCAGTGCAAACTCCTCTTTGACCTTATTCTACTGACTCGACCTGGGAGGCAGAGATGCCAAGGAAAGTATGGGGACTTGCCTCAAATCTTCTATCACCTACATAGTAATGACTCCCCTTCATACATAGGCTTGCTTTGAATTCGTGGAGAGACTCTGACAAATGATGGTTTGTGGGACAAGAGGGCAGATGCTGGCATATGTCTACACGTCCTGCCTTAGAGCCCTTCACCACCTTCACACACACCTGTCACAGCCCTCACCACACCCAACTGGTACCTCTAGCTCTTTGTTGTAGGACAGTCCACAGGCTGCTAGAACCCACTTTGTCCGTGCAAGGGCACCCAGAATTGCCTAGGGATCCATGCTGCAGTGAGTCTCGATCCGCTGATTATCATGGAGGGGGATGTCTAGAAATACTCCAGCTCCCTTTTCCCCTGATGAAGACTTACACTATCCCCAGACCAGGACTGAGCCCAAGCCACTCTCTTGGGGACTTGGCTTGATACATCGCCCTCCTTGGTTCTTCCCTTTCCAGCTGCATTTCCTTACTGGTTTTTATGGACCCTCATCTCAGAGTCTACTACCAGGAATACAACTTAAAACGCTACTTCTTTAACTGAAAAAAACCAAACCCTAAAATTCACTGAAGTTTTTTGTTTTGTTTATAATCTCATTTAAAGAAAAAAAAGCTTATTGGGGGGGATGGGTGAACCAGGTGATGGGGATGAAGGAGCGCACTTGGGATGAGCCCCAGGTGATGGACAGAAGTGCTGAATCACTACATTGCACATCTGAAGCGAATATTACACTCTGTTAACTAGCTGGAATTAAAATGATAACAGAAAAAAGCTGGTTTTTAGTGGGGCCAGTAGGTAGCAATATTTTTCAGTTGAATGTTTAAGAAGTATTTTGAGCCTAGCAGAATAGATCAGTGTTACCTTAAACTCTTGACAAAGTTATCCGTCCAGCAGATATGTTTGTAAAGGTCCTCAGTCCAGACATTTCAATCAGTAGCTCAGTGTCAGACCCTCAAAATATAAAAGGAAAGAGAGGGGCGCTTTTAGATTGAACAGATATTTGTTACGGCTGTCTAACGCCAGCTGAAGAGATCACAGTAACAGGGTACCCCAAGCCGCTCTCAAGCCTACACGGTTCCAGAAAAGGACTCTGTTAATCACACCGCTACTTTGCCAAACATACTCAGCAATACAGACTTATTAAAGATGAAATTGGGCTCTTCAAAATCTTTTTTAAAAAATTTTTAAAAAATTCACCAAAGGGCTATTTTATGACCTAGTTTCTTTATTAAGTAATAATGTATGGAACGTCAGTCCCCAGCAGCTGCCAAAACCTGAATATATCAAATCCAACAGATCACAGTCATCTCGGAGTTCTATTAATAGCAAGATAATTTTCAAATCCACTGTACCGAGTAGCATTTTGTTTTTTGGTTAGGCATATAATACATTCCATGTCACGTCTGGTGAGTTGTGTTTTGAGGTTGTGTTTTTAAAAATAAATCGGGCTTGTTTTAAATTAGGCAAACAATAAATCCATCATTGTTTGGTATTTTGGCTTGGGCTATTGTGGTACCATGGCTAATATCTAGGTTTGTGGAGCCTAAATTAAAACACACTTGTCTCTTTTATATTCTTGTACTGTGTTTCTTGGTGTTTATCGGGAATCCAGAAGTATAAGAAAATAGCTCTCCGGCAAGGAAGCAAGTTGCAGTGATCCCATGAAGAATATTCTCATGGGTTCTGGTCTGTTTGGGGGCATCTCAAATGAGGAGGAAGAAGTGCACAACATTTTCCCCTGGTTCAAACCATTTATCAAATCTCTCTCCTTCTCTCACTTTGTGTGTGTGTGGTTTAAAAATCCTTTCCTACCACAGGGTCATAAAGCTACTGTCTGTGGTGGTTAATTTTCTTTGTCAACCCAGCTAAGCTATTGTGCTCAGCTGTTAGACCAAACACCAGTCTAGATGTTGCTGTGAAGGTATTTTATAGGTGTGATTACCATTTACATCAGCAGACCTGGACAAAGCAGATTACCATCCAGAGTGTATGTGGGCCTCACCCAGTCAGTTGAAGGCCTTGAGAGAAAGGTCTGAGGTCCCCAGAAGAGGAAGGAGTTCTGCCTCCAAACTTCCTTCGGACTCAAGACATTAACTTCTTGCTGCATTTTCTAGCCTGTGAGCCTGCCCTGCAGATTTAGGACTCTCTAGGACCTGCAATTAGATGAGGAAATTCCTTAAAATATTTCTCTCTCTCTCCTTCTCTCCCTCCCTCTCTCCGTGAGAGTGTGTGTGTGTGTGTGTGTGTGTATTCTTACTGGTTCTGTTTCTTTAGAAAACACTCACAGAGATTTCAGATATTTTCCTACATGTTCTTCTATAAGTTAAGATTGGGATTTCACAACTAACTTTTTAACCCATCTGGAATTGATTTCGTAGACAGATTCTTAATTTATTATTTCTTCAGTCAATTTCACATGCTTTGAGAAGAAGAGCTAAATGTGTCTATTTACCAGTCCTCTTGGACTGTAAGTTTGTGTATCTCTTTAAAAGTATAAACATCTAACTCTCGCTGTAGAAATGCTGATTTCACAGGTCCGAGTTGGGGCCTAAGCATGTATATTTATTAACACAGGCAATTCTGAAGTTCTATGTAGAAGAAAATGAAGATGATTATTTTTATATTCTTCTGATAGGGAACATCTGAGAATGCTATTAGAGACAAAACCCATTAAAAAAAGAGCTTGAGATATTTGACCATATCAAAGATTTTGAAACTGTATAAAATTATCAGTTCTAAGATGAACAAATCCTAAGGCTCTAATGCATAACATCGTGACTATAGGTGAGAATACTGCATTATGTAATTAAAATTTAATGAGAGTAGAACTTAAGTGTTCTCACCAAGAAAAATAAATAAATAAATAAATATGTGGGGGGTGATGAGTGTGTTAATTTACTCGATGGGGGTAAATCTTTCCATAATGCACATGGTGTGCACTTTAGATATATGACAATTTTATTTGTCAATTAAACCTCAAACTGAAAAAAACAATTCACATAGAAAAGTGCATCTGTAAGATTTTCAAACTCCTATACGGTAACCAATGCCATAAGGAAAGTTCAAAGTAGAAAGACAAAATAGGAAAAATGTACAAGATGTAGTAAAACAATGAATATCCATATATAAAAAGCTCTCATAAGTAAATACTGCAGGAGCAAGAGAATAGGGTCAGAATGATTAAGAACCTCAGTCACAGCATCTAGCTGTCTGGATTTGATGGTTGGCCCCAGCACTTACAAACAAGATCCTGGTGGGCACGTTACTGAATCTCTGATTCTATTTTCACATTTCTAAAATGGGAATCCTAATAACTCTATATGGTCATGGTGAATATTAAAATAGGTAATGCCTACTAAGGGCTTAGTGTAGCGACACACTGTGAGGCATCGATAAATACTAGCTTTTTAATGAAAAGAATAAGGCCCCTCACCCTCAAAATGGGCAGATGCCATAAATGAGCAAGTCATCAAAAGCAACAATAACAACCCAATAGAAGTGGTGATGAAACCTAAAAAACCGCCCTCACTTATGGTTAGAAAGATACAAAATAAAAGATACTATTTTTGTTGTTATCATGGATCAGATTGGCAAAGATTAAAAAAAAAAAATAGACACCCCCGCCCAGGTGGGGAGGGTGATGAAGATTGCACACACTTCTCCATGGCTGAGATTGTCCAGGGAAATAAGATATCCCACCACCACCACCGTTGAGAACCACTCATCGCCCCGGCTGCTGGCCCTCTCTCCTGTCACCTAGACCTCTGAGTCCAGCAATGTAAGAGTTACCTTGAGGACTGTGCTCTATGCGGAGGTCAGCATCCATTCTGTTGTGGAGTATTTTGAATATCATCTCTGGACAGTATCTTTCTGTAGAGCATTCTCGCAATATGTCAGAGGTTGCAACATGTACACCGAGGAACTAATTAGAAAATGAATGAAAGTCTACATATTCAGAATTATTGCAAAATTGGAAACCCTATAAATCCTACAGACACTTTGTTTAAATTTGTCATGATAAATCCATACAATGTAATATTATGCACATCTTAAAATGAAGACATTAAAATGTCCCAGGATATAAGTAATAGGAAAAAAACACAAAGTACAAAACACCATGTTTAATACCATTACTTAAAAAAGCATATATAAATCATTAAAAAAATCACTTTTGTTTGGGTGTATATTTTTCATGTAAAAATATGTGTGTATACATATGTACACACACATACACACATATGTGTGTATATACATATATATATGTAATTTTTGAAAAGACTTACTTATTTGAGAGAGAGAGTTGGGGGAGGCTGAGGGAGAGAGAGAGAATCCCAAGCAGACACCCCGCTGAGCACAGCCCACGTGGCGCTCGATCCCACAGCTCTGAGCTCATGACCTGACCGAAATTAAGAGTCAGACTCTCAAATGACTGAGCCACCCAGCCGTCCCTGTATATACATAATTTTTAACAGCATTTGTCTGTGCTGAATTTCAAAAACTCAGCACAAATTATTCCTACCTCTATCTCTGTACCTTTGCATGGTGGCTTTGGCTCTCCTCAGATCAAAAGGTGAAATCTGTCTCTTGACCACTTAAATCTGCACTTAGCCATGTAACTGGTTTGACCAATGGGACATGTGCAGATGTGGTACCTGCAGAGGCCCGAAAAATGCTTAGGTTTTGGTGCATTGCCTCCTGTTGCTGCACTTGGAAGTGAACAGCAAGCGAACAGCAAGTGAACAGTCTCCTGGAAAGGTCATGTGGAGGAAAACCGAGGTGTCCTGTCAACATCCTGCCAACTATTAGTTGTGAATAAGGTCCTGCTCAGCGACCCAGTCCCAGCCAAGCATCCAGAAGACTGCAGAGATCCACTGAACCCAACCTGCCAACCACAGAATGATGAAGTCATGATCATTGCTTCCAGCCACTAAGTTCTGGATTGTTCGATATATTACCTCAGGCCAGTCAAATTTGGATACTTAAAAGTTTGTAAACAATTTTACATAACTCTGCATTTTCTAAACATTCACAAAGAACATGCATTACTTTTTTAAATTTAAATTCAATTAGCCAACATACAGTACATCATTAGTTTCAGATGAACACGCATTACTTTTTAAATCAGAGAAAAATTGCTTTTTCTATTAAAAAACTAAAAACCTCTACCAGATTCAAGCTGTTTGGCAGAATAACAATATTAATAACTAACTAAATAGCTCTTACTATGTACCAGACACTGTGTTTTTACATATATTATCTTAATCTCCAGAATAATTCAAATGCAAAGAATACTGTCATCATTCTCTTTTTCCATTTGAGAAAATGAAGGCCAAGAAAGGTTTAATGACTTGTCCAAGGTCACACAGCTACTAAAATGGCAGGTCTGGGCTTGATCCCAAGCAGTCTGTTTGGGAGGCTGTGCCCTGAACTGACCTAAGACAGAGACAAAACTATACGTAAATGTAAAAGGTCATTTCTCAAGGACTTGGTACCTGAAAGTCACAGCATATCTCTGGTCTCTCCTGGGTCCCCTAACTTCGTATGACTTCACCAGGTAAATCAGTTTCAGGGTGGAGGTGGTGGGGATGGGCTAGGACTCAAATTGCTCCGTTTTGCTGCTTGTTACCAACTCTTAGAGAGATCTGTTGAGGGAGGTGGAGGGTGTTAAACTTCCAACTAAAAGCAGGTTTGTCAATTGACAAAGTTCTTTTAATTTATGCTTTCCCTCTCCACCGAGGCTGCCAACTAGAGAGAGCTATTTATAAGGTTGTTTATCCCACGTTCTATTGTGCAAGAGGCATTTTTAGGCCGCACTTCCAGCACAGCTCTGCCCACACTACAAGCAGTGAGTGCTCCGCAAAAGTGTGGACGACGATGATGATGGCGGTGCCCAGACACACCCAGCGAGTTCGCAACAGGGGGTGGTGGGGCTGAGTACTGAAGAGCAGAACTTAGAATCAGACCTGGGTTCAAATTCTGATGCCATCATTTACAAGTCATCGGTCCTTGGGCAAGTTAGTTAGTTTCTCGGTGCCTCTGGCTTTTTTCCTACATCAAACAGGGATAGGAGGGTGTTTGTAAGGATTAAATGATACGATTCTTGTTAAGAACTTGGCAAGCGCTGCTACTCTATCAGCATCGTCATCATCTTCTCAACTTAAAAAGTTTAAAAAAACTATGACTTAATCAAACTCTATATAGTCAATAGACTTCGGTGTCATCCAAAGCAAAAATTAGCACAAGGTGGTGGAGTCACATGACGATCCTTGCCATTTGCTGAGAGAAATTGCCCCCGAATACTGTTAGGACTGGAAGATGGGAGACCCTTTCCAACTCAGCATGGCCATAGCCATAGACTGTCAATGCCGGAAAACAACAGAAAGCAGGCCTGGGACTGTTCTGCCTTTTCATGACTGCCGCCCACAGCCATTATTACCCAACACGACAGGCTTTAGCTCTTCCGACAGACAGTGTTCACATGTCCAGTCTTAGATAATAATTCCAAGTCTGCAACAGTTAAATTGTAAACATGACAGAGTCATGTTGAAAAAAGCCAAGGAACAGATTTTGTTAAATAAAAACAAATGGAATTAAAGGAAAGGTCATAGTTTTTGTATTTCTGTAACAAACGCAATGTAATGGTAATCCATATCTGCTAGAATTCCTGGTTGTTGTTTTTTTAGGTTATAATTAAATTTCTCCTTGAATAATCATCTTGCATACTTTCCCTAGGGGGAACTATTCACATTTCATATCTTTGAAAATGTAATAGATCTCTATTTTAATCAGCCTTTCGTATTTGGATCATTCCTTGAAAAGACGGGTGAACAGGTTTGTCTTTAAAAATACAATTCAGCAGTGAATTTCACTGGTATGAGAGGGGCCATAAGTCAGCGAAGTTTTAGAGATACTTTTGATCATGAATGGCTATGATGCCAGAAATGCCTTCGGGGGATTGGTTTAGTAATGGCTGCTGATTTGTTCCATCTCCCTTTACCCATACCCTTGTGCAGTCTCCTTCTACAGACTCCAGACTCCAGGTTTGGCCACGTGATCTGTTCGACCAATAGGATAATAACAAATGTGATACAAGCAAAGATCTGAAAAGCACTTGCACATTGGGCCTATCCCTCTCTTGCTATTTTTGGTTTTGTTTTTTAAAGATTTATTTATTCATTTGAGAGAGAGCGAGTACAAATGAATAAATAAATCTTTAAAAAACAAAAACAAAAATAGCAAGAGAGGGATAGCCCCAATGTGCAGAGAGAGGGTGTATGGAAGGAAGGGGGAGAGGGAGAGGGAGAATCTCAAGCAGACTCCCCACTGAATGGGGAGCTGGATGGGGGCCTCAATCCCAGCATCCTGACATCATGACCTGAGCTGAAATCAAGAGTCCGACGCTTAAGCGACTAAACCACCCAGGCGCCCCTCTTGCTATTCTTAGGGCTCTCATTAGAGCTGCCACGTGAACAAGCCCATCCAGGGCTGCGTGATGGATGATGAGAGAAATCCATATTTGGAACTATAAATGGCGGCCTCTAATATCCTAGCGAACTGACAGCCAGTATCTTGGCTGGCCCCGCAGTGGCCTGCAGACACATGAATGACACCCAGTTAAGACCAGCAGAAGACTCCTCCATCTGAGCCCACCCCAAATTTCCAGAGCACAGGATTGTGGTTGTCGGTTTAGGCCACTTTTGGGGGGGGGTCATGCAATGAGAGCTAACGGACCTCGTGCCCCCGTGAGCGCAGTTACAGCACCAGCATTAGGGTGGATGTGGGGTCCCGTCAGAATGATTTTGCTTAGAAACTGACAGAAGCATAAAACAAGAAGTAAGCAAATATGGGTTCCTCCATCCATCCACAAACAAGGATCAATGTAACGACTAAGAAAACTGGAACAAACGTGGCAGGAAGTATGGGTATGGGTGTGGGCTGACTCCTCACTACTCATTATTCGGGATCAATTGAGTAAACACCTGAAATTATGAAAATTTCAAGAATAGTGAGGGCCTCCAGTGCAGCACAACTTAAAACTTAATTTGCTTGCTGCTTTGCGTTTTAGGCTTTGCATAAAGCTCCTGAGGCCCTGGGTTGGACCAGATCAACAGGCTCATAAAACTGGGACTTGCCGTGTGTTTTTTTCCATCCCTTTCCCCAAGTATATGCTCTGTAAAATGTCCCTTAGGAAAAAGGCTCCGTGGTCACATAGATCAGTGCATACTCTTGCTTCTTCTTGGAATGGCACAATGTGCCTTGGCATATTAAAGACCTGTTCTTCCTTATTTATTCCTGTGCTGCATTGTATTTGACCGTGGATTCCTTTCTGTAAGTAACATATTAAAATCTCATTAATCAATGTTTCTCAGAGCATACTTGGAGAAAGCTTTTTCTTAAACTTTCTTAAAATGAAATACAACACACAAATGGAAAGGTACGTGAAGTATAAACACGTAGCATAATGGATTATTGTGGACCAAACTCTCCTGTAACTACCAGCCAGGTCAAGAAATAGAATGTTGCCAACCTCTCCCCTAGACTCCTCCTGGCCTATTACAAATTCCTCCCTTCATTTCCCTGACTTTATGGGAATGACTTCCTTGCAGTGTTTTATTGCTCTGCCACCTACGTATGCGTACCTAAATTATATACTTGTTTCGTCTGTTTTTGAAAGCTACATAAATGGAATTATACAGTATGTATTGGAGGGGCAGGGGCAGAACTATCTTCAACTTCAACAGATAATGTCAAACTGTAATGTCAGATGTTTTAACTTTTGCCCATCTATTCCATGTATGGTGGTGATTTCAATTTGCATTTCTCTGATTAGTGATGAGGTTGAGCACATTTTATTATGTTTATTGGTCATTTGTATATCCCCTTTTGTGCAGTTCATGCTCAAGCCTTTTGCTCATTTTGCTACCCAGTTTCTATTTCTTTCTCAATTTGTAGGAGTTTCTTAGTCTATTCTGGATAAAAGTCCTTTGCTGGGTCTAGGAGTTGCTAATATCTTCTCTTGCTCTATGGCCTGCTTTTTCCTCTTCTTAAGGGGTGTTTTGTTGAACCAAATTTCTTCATGTAAATGTCATCAAATGTATCACTTGTTTTCCTTTCATGCGTAGGGATGGTGTGTCTCCTTTAATCACACCTGTCTTGGTGTCCAGCAGAGTTCTGGGGAGCTGGACTTTGAATGGTCAAATCTTTTCTTGAGTACCGCTAAAAGCCCCAAACTGCAGACCCAAAGAGAAAAGGGGAGTGGGTGGGAAGGGGAAGGGCAGAAGGCCAGGGGAGGAACACCAGGGATGGGCAGGAAGACAACAGGGGCCCCGCTGGCAGCGAGAGGCTAGGACTGACAATGGACTAAAGGTCACATTCACCATCCCACTCCTTACGCGTGTAAAGGAGGTTGGCACCATCATCAGAAAGAAAGACGACTCAGTCAAGATTTGTGGGGAGAGTAGTGCACACATCAACATCTGAGAAGGGAACTGGGCCGAGAATTACCACTTTGGCCCCACTAATGCTACCTTTGCGTCCTCAGCTGCAATGACTGACAAACTGGAAGAGGACATCAGCACAATAACACCACAGCCGGCAGGAGACCCTGGTCACCCTGAGCCTGACGTCCCCGCTATCAGGGCGGCTCTCTCATTGGGAAAGGGAGCTTCAAGATCAAGGAAATACTACGAGAGACCACAGGGGCCCGGGTCCCAGTGGCTGGCAATATGCTTCCCGCCCCAACTGAGCAGGCCATGACAACCGCTGGCGCTTGGCAATCCGTCACTGAGGGTGTCAGACGGACCTGTCCGGTCACGTTGGAGTCACCCCGACCCTGGAGGTCAGCCAACTCTCTGGTCATCCTTGCAGGCGGTCAGGAGAGGCAAAACGCAGGCAGCCACCGTGGGAGCTTTTCTCACGTACGCCCATCCCTGTGCCTCGACCCCTGGCTGGAGGGACTCCCTCCAGAGCCCTGTACCATTCAGGGACAGCGTGGCCTTCCACGGCCACAGGGGCCAAGCTGCCCACGTTGGCAAAGCTCCAGTTCCGCTTTCCTCTGACACTTAGCCACCCTGGATTTGGTGACATCGAGTCCACTCTCCAGAGGTGAAAATCTATCGGGCAGGTTTGGACGCAGCTGCAGAGACGACTCCCGAACTCCCCATTCCAAGCATTTTAACTGGCTGCCTGATGGGGTGTCAGAGTGCCCAAATCGCTAAGACACACCGGATGTCTTGGGTATAGATCAAAATTGCAAGCCCGTGAAGGGTTCTATCAGCGGGCAGGCTATGACCCCCGGGCCTGCTGCAAGCACTAGCCCGGCTCGGTACCTAAGCGCCAGGCCCGCTCAGAGACGGGTAGCATGGGAAGTGGCGGAAACCATGCAGATTCATCTCTAAGCTTTTTCGGCTCTTCAACCCCTCTTGATCTGTCTGGGTAGTTTCTGAACACTCAGCAATTTCAGTTTTTAAATAGTCTGTAAATGTTCAGTTTCTTAACACTTTACCATAAACGTGTGATTTTTAAATTATTTTAATTCCTTTCTCCATTCAGCTGTTACAGCTCAGTTCCATATTTAGTTTTATATGCTTCTCTGTGTTTTGTTTTATTTTGGGTTTTTTTGCTCATGAATTTTTTTTGTTTGGCATTGTAGAATACAAGAGTAGAATGTTAATACAATTCAGTTTAATCTCTAATGTCAGAATTTTTTAAATAAATAGTTAAAAAAGTGGACTGGGAAAATTTTTTTACCAGATAAGGGTTTCCTCATAGTTATCTTTACCATTGTTTTGTAATTACAGAAAGCTCTCGGATCTTGATATATTCTTGTTCTGGGTATCTGTTTGTTTTATTCTCCCGTAACAAAAGCTACAAGGACAGGGACATGACGTTGTACTGGAAGAGGCTGGGAACGACCTACTGGAGGTCAAAGAACTGACATTTACTGGTCTGTTACCGCATGCCAGGCGCTGGGCCGGGCTGTTGACCTGGGCAGTTAGATCATAGTTAACCTCCATAGTTAATGCTCTTAACAATTCTGGAGGGTGATATCATTATCCCTCTTTAAAAGTGGGGAAACTGAGGTTCACTGAGGCAAAATAACTTGAGCAAGGTCACCCAGGTCAGTCAGGCAGTCCATGGGAAAGGCGGGATCTGAACCCGTGGCTTTCCCACTGCAAAACGCTGCCATCCCGTAAGAGCAGGGGACTTGGCAAAGTTGCTCTGTGAAAGGGAATTTAAAGTGTTGCCTTTGCTTCGTGATAATCCGTAGGGGGGGGGAAATCTTTACATTCACTTCCTGTCTTGCTGTGGGTTACCCAAGAAGCAGAACCTAAG
This sequence comes from Ailurus styani, assembly GCA_002007465.1. NCBI lineage: Eukaryota > Metazoa > Chordata > Mammalia > Carnivora > Ailuridae > Ailurus > Ailurus styani. Next base: position 840,221 of record LNAC01000333.1, read on the forward strand.
AAAAGGATTTTTGAGAATTCTTCATTTCTTTGGGGGGTGATTTGAGGAAAGAGCAGTGGGAGAAGTGGGACGGGAAGGGGAGGCAGACAGTAAAGGGGACGTTAAGGACCCCTGGGGGGGGTCACCGGAGCTCAGTTCTGCTGGGGAAGTCCCAGCGCCCAGAACTGCTCCAGCGGAGGGGCGAGGCAGCTGGGTATTTATCCGCCGACTGGCATCCGCCTGTAGATGAGGACAGCTGTGGAGGGATTAGCCCTCCAGCACTCGGGGCTTGCCCTGAGGGCGGGCCCACATGCCCCTAGGGCTCCCCAAATTCCCGCTGGTGCTGGCGGAGCTTTGCAGGTGTGTGCAGTAAAGAGCCTTTGGCACAGAGGTGGATACCAAGGGGATGTGGCAGAAAACCAATACTGTCTGCTACACCCTCTACTAATAAAAGCCAACAAAAAAAATAGAAATCAACATGAGCTCTGGTAAAAGCGAGAAGGCTATAGAAGAGCTTAAAATCCCTCCAAAGGGCTCTGCAATGTAATATTCCTGAGACGTTCGCCCTGGCACCTCCAAATCTAATTTGCCACATTAAGGAAGGGGCACCCCCCACACTACAGTTTAATAATTTAGCTATTATTTGAGAGCGATCCTATTAACAGCCCATTCATTTTCTCCCCGGCAGCTCAGTCACTGAAATTCACCCACTGTGTCTTGTGACTATTAGCGATACTCCGGGTAGTATTATTTATGAGCGTGTACAAAAAAAGATTTGACAAAGATTTCACGTGCAACCTGATACGAAAGACAAGATTTCCAAATCTGCGAGGGGGGCGGCGGGGGACAGGGGAATGGGCTGGGCTGGGTTTAGTCTCCGACCTCTTAGAGCTGGAGCCCGCGCCCTCCCCCCCCC
>LNAC01000333.1:841971-863962 GCA_002007465.1 Ailurus styani
AAAAAAAAAAAAAAAAAAAAAAAAAAAAAAAAAGAAGTTGGAGTTCAACTAAGAAGTGGAAGAGCCTTCTGATTTTAGGTTCAGTGTGTCCTTTGTGGCATGAAGTCCTAGGGAAGCTGAGGAAGAAAGCCAAGAGCAATTTCCCTGTTTGGGATGTTTTGTCCCTGAGAGAAACAGGAGTGGACCCAACTTAATTCTGGCCAACAAAGTGTGTCCCAGTGGGAGGGGGAGGGTGTGTGTGTGTGTGTGTGTGTGTGTGTGTGTGTCTGTCTGTCTGTCTGTGTGTCTGTGTGTGTGTAGGGGAGTCAGCTTCACGCCATCACTCTCTATAACTCTCCTCCCAGAATTCTGTGTTGAAGGCGGTTGTATCTTGAGAGACCCTTGTTATATTCTAAACCCCGCCCCCTTCCACACACCTGCCTCCCCTGGTTGCCCAAGGGCAGAGTGTCCTACGAGCGTGCCCGGTGCCGAGCCCGTCAGAAGCTCGGGGGTGGCGTAGAGCACTCTCACCCTGCCGACTTCAGAACGTCTCTGGCAAACCCTTCCCTCCGCCTGAAAAATCTCCTTTCTCACCTCTCCCTCTGCCTGACTGATCTTCCTCTTTAGGGCCTCAATCTAAAGACGACTTCCCCCAGAGATGCCTTCTCCGGCCCTCAGTATAAATTAGGTTTCTTCCATTATTCTTTTTCCTGCGTCTTGTTTTTTCTTCATAGAGCTTATGAAAATGTATGGTTGCTTAGACATTTGCCGATCTGTTTTCTCGCTAGAGCTCCTCTCTGTAGACTGTAAGGTTCACGAGAAGTGAAACACTGTTTGCCATCAGAAACCCGGCATTCAGCACAGGCCCTGACACGGAAGGCATACTGAATGGGTGTCGAATAGTGAATGCATGAATAAATGAGTTAAAGAAATTGAACGAATGAAACTAGTCATCCCTTCTAACCTCGCCTAACAGACTTCTCTACCTCCAGCCAGACTATGACTATCAAGATACCAGAGGTATAGTAAACGATTGGGGGATCAGGACAGATTTGACAGATGGTTCTAAGGACTTGGGCTTATATTTTGAGTAATATGGGAAGGCACTGAAGGGTTTGAGACAGCTTTTATTCTGCCCTCTACTCCCCCTAGCACCTTCTCCCATCCCCAGTGACTTCTGGAAGGCACTCATTTGTGGAATAAACGCCCGAGTGCCTGAATGAATAAATGAATGAATGAATAAAAATATTATCTCTATCCCTAGAGAACTTAATGAGCATTGGGATAAGATATAACTCATATTCATGTGATTATTGGAGAATTCCAGGAATGGGGGGGTGTAAATCACATGCCAGACTTCAACCAAATATCTGGTGAAATCAACTTGGTAATCATGTTTCCATATTTCAAATTGGCTCACTGTCTGCCTCGTCTCCACTATTTCAATTATAAACAGCTTCAGAGAAGTACCCAAGTGATTCAGATCCCTAGGGGCCTAGCATGGAGCCCAAGGGCGTGAGGTGTGCCAAAAATACTTTTCCAGTTCTCACGATGGTCCAGAAGTTTGGATTAATTTGTAATGCAGTGCATTTCACACACCAGCCCCCCAGCTAGACCCTGGGGAATCCCTCTCGGGGCGCTACCAACTGTGATTCTCATCGTCTAGCGTAGCCAGGAGATAGCTCTGAAGATTCTGGTCCTTCCCTTGGTTGTCCTGACCCGCCAGGCCTCCCTGGTGATGTGGGTAGGAGCAATGGTTGTTGGTCTAGAATCACTGACTCTCTGCACAAAGAGCAGGGCTGGTGCTCTGGGGCTGTGGGAAAAGCAATGAACTTGTTTCTAAATTCAGACCACTATCAGTGTGTCTATAGACCCATCATTTCATCGCTCTGTGCCTCAGTGCTCCTCACTCATACAATTAGAGGGTGTAGGGTGGATAGAGAATCCTTAAGACCTTTCCCTTTCTTCTAGGACTCTAATTCCTGATGTGACATGAGAAAATGATTCCTTAAATGGCCACAATCCATCTTCTAGCTTCCAGAACATTCCTAAGCCATATATTTGCTGTATCTGTGGACCACTTCCAGAGAGCTCAGATTTTGCTCATCCGAGAGGCTCTCTTATTTCCGAAATGCCAGACACTGATCAGTTTAGTAACTGGAGCTTATTTTTATTTTTTGGCATTGGATTTCTGACATCTGGAACAACTTCCTGTCAGATCCCAGAAGGTTCCCTCCCAGAGTGTCTTCAACAGCAGCAAACAATTTACACCCACCCAGGACCCATCATGCCTAAGATGTCTTAGGGCATCTTCTTGCAATTAGGAGAAAATGAAACCAGGAGCTCAGTCTGATGAAAACTGAGGTTGGAAACTAGCATTAAAATAGAAATCATTAATGTAGGCGAAACGTTGCTCCAAGTGCCAATTCATGTGAGGCAGCACGTTTGGGAGGGCAAGGAGAGAGTGCCAGTAGTCATGTCTGCAGTCCTGTGGACTCAAGAATGACATTAAGCATCTACTTGTTGGTTAATGTGCCAGAGACTCTGATGAGCTGATAAAACAGGAAAAGCCATTGAAAGGCTCCTGGGACGATGCCCTAAACATCATTACCTTATTGGGCTAGGATCTGACTATTTTAGCTGGTATCTACCCAGATGCAGACTCTAAGGACAGAAGTCTAGTAGTTTACTTGGGAAGCACTTCCACAAAGCATTGTGGGGGAAAGGGGAAGTGAGACAGGGAGGGGAAGAAAGCCAATTAAGGGGGTATTAGCGAGAAGGGTACCATTGTGGGTGCTGAGGCTCAGTCCTGCTGGGGAACCTCTGGGAAACTGTAGAACATGGCCTAGAGTGTGCCACCCCGGGTGGGAGGCATGGAAAATGAGATGTTTATCCCCCAACTCCCATTCATGACTGGGTGTGGGCTGCTCTTAGAGGCATTGCTGGCCTCCCCTCCTGCAGGCTAATAGAGAACCTTAAGAAGAGGTGGCATGCTCTCAGGTGTTCTAGAATAATAAGTGCTGAGGGGATGTGAGTGCAGGGCTGATTGTGCCTGCTATATTAACCTTGACCGGGGTTCGCATTGCTGGGTAGTCAATTCACAGTGCATCAGGCGTCAGGGGGGAATCATAGGGTCTTTGAGATGAGTGCACCTTACCGATCTTTGGCCTATCCCCTAATTTTCCAGATAAGAAAGCCAAGGTTTAGAAAAGCACTGTCTCATCAAAATATAATGCAAGCCACATATGTAACTTAAAAAATTTTAGTAGCAGAACAGAAAAATAAAAAGAAATCGGTGAAATTGCTTTTAATAGCATATTTTGTTTAATCCAGTATGTTCAAACTATTGTATTTTTCTACTCTTTGTTCCAACTGTTGTATTTTTAACATGGAATCAACATAAAAATGATCACTGCGATATTCTGCATTTTTCGGTACCGTGGCGTTGACATTTCCCACTGACGGCATATTCCATCCTGACTGGCTACATTTTAAGTGCTCAGTAGCCACTTGTGGCTAGTGCCTACCATATCAGAGAGCGCAAATTCAGAGCATTTCTATCACTGCAGAAAATTCTAATGGACAGTGCTGGTCTAGTTAGTTTGTGTCATTTGCCCCATGTTAGACAGCTTGTGGGTAATAGCGGTGGTGGACAGGAAGCCAGAAGAGAATGCTAGAATCCCTGGGTAAGCTAGAACTCTGAGCTTTAAATCTTCCAAAAAATAGGAGGAGAGAAGGAGTTCTAACGGGGCCTCAAGATGTTGAGTTCCAAGATCAACTTGGTGGTTAGCTCAAGCTCCTTGAAGTAAGAAGACCCTGAGGTCAAGCTCAGGTAGCCCTTCTGAGGGAAAGGACTGGGTCTCTCTTGTTCCTTATTGCATCCCCAGCCCAAGACCTGGCCCCTAGAAGGCCCTCAGGAGAGCTCTGCTCAATATTGATTACAAGCGTGCTTTGGGTGGCTGTCATCGAGTCACCAGCAGGTGAGGGCTGGGGAACGGCCGTGAGGTAGTCAGGAGCACCGTTAGCATTTGGGAGGTTACCTGCGTGAAGAAGTCACGAGCAAACAAGTAAAGGGGAAGCTGGCCCAAGGAACCTAAAAGAGAATCAACTATCTTCCCACTCACCGATCCTCACTTAACATGCCAGTCTACAAAGAGAAACAGAGACGCTGAGTAGTTGAGAAAAATTTCCAGCAAGATCACTGCGTTTGCCTGGAGTGAACTGCTTTGACATTGGGGCCAATACACACATTTAACAAGAGGCGATTTGCCCAGGGTTTTATTCCCACAATAAATCTTACCATCTTCTGCTCCTTACACTGCCTGTCTTCTCTTCTCTGCGTTACACTCACAGCTCCCTTTCCCAGCAGCACTGGTAATAAATGGTGTACTCACAATGTAGAAGTTAAGGTTTCAAGGTGAAGCCTTTGGAAGCGATTCCTTTGTAATTTCATTTATGGCCATGCCATATTTTATGGCGCAACTCACTAACTCTGTGGGTGGCTTTGTGTGTGTTCCAGAAAAAGCGAGAGTGAGAAACATCCCCACCCTCCAATCCTCACATAGCCCTCCCAGTGGAATTTGGAAGTTAGTGCACCTCCCAGGTCTTTAAAGGGAGATTTTAACCTGGTGCTCTTGCCCGGCTGCTTGCTGCCCAGCCAGCCATGACAGGAAATGGTGGAGACGTGGCTGCTCCGGGAAGCTTCTCATCCCTTCGGTCCACCATGAGGCTCCTTCCCTAGAAATCCCACAGCACTAATTGTCAAGCCAGACCTCTGTCTTCTGTCCACAACTGGATAGCCATTTCTCTTGAGAGTGGCAACCATGGAAGAGATGTTACTGCCTCCTTTCCTGCTCCATACACACATCCTAACCCACCGGAGCACTGGTAGTTGGTTAACTGACTAATGAATGATTGGCAACCTCTCTCTTTAGTGTATAAAAATCATTCAATCAGTATGGCCTTTTTCGGGGGCCAACAATGCAACATGATTGGTCCACATCCTCCAAGAAGAGGCCAAGAGCCCTGCAAGGAGGGAAGAAACTCAATATATATGGTTGGGTCTAGATCAGTTTTAAGTTCTGTCTAAAGCCAAAGCATAGCCTGACTTTGTACATAGATTCCCCCCACCACACACACACATACACATGATGAGAGATCCTTACGGTCAATATATCCTTTATCTGGTACACAGTGGATGCTCAATAACTTGTTAAATAAAATCAGGCAAGGTGGCTGCCATGATTTTGCTTACCTTGGGGAAGCTCCACGGTCAAGTGAGAGAAGCATGGGCAACAGACCTGAGTTTAAATCCTGTCTCCGCTCCAAGCTACCTGAATGGCCTTGGTCAAATGCCTTAAGCTCCCAGAAGTCTGAATTTCCTAATCTGTAAAATGGAAATGATACTATCCATCTCCTAGAGTTGCTCTGATGATTAGATGAGATGTTCTCAATAAATCTTCTAGGTACCTACTAGGCACGTGGGAAACATCAGTTACTTTTCGCTCTGTCTGGAATGTTCTTGATCATTGGGCAGACTCCCTGGCACCCTCTAATGCTCACCTTGAATATAATAGGCCAAGAAGAGGTGATAGCTCCTTCTGCCTTCCTTTCCTTGTCTCTCTTCAGGCAGCTACTATTGCACTTCTCCCCCAGATGGCAATGATTTGGGACATTGCTCTCTATCCTGGAGGTCAAGACCAACCTTCTACCATTTTATGTCCTCACTCCTTAGCATACTGCCTGGCATGTAGGAGGCATTCAATAAAAACATTCTTTTCCATGTAGGAAAAGAGATTAAGAAGGACACATACCAGAATGTTAACTGTGGTTATCGGTGGTTGGTGAAATTACAGGTGGTTTTCCTCTTTGGGGGGAGGGCTCATCTACATTTTTATATTTTTTAAATGTTTTCCCCTACAAGGGTCATGTTTTATTTGATTAACAAAATGATTCTGTAAAAACGCATATATACTCAATGAGAAGATGGATAAATGGATGGATGGATGGATGGGTGGATGGATGGACGGACAGACAGATGGAAGGTAGGTGTATTTAATAAATGTAAATAGTTTCCATTCCTCTAGAGTCTCAGTATCTCAGTCTGAGGTTGAGTTTGCTGCAGGGTGAGAAAAGGTATTTCCACTCCCCGTGAGCCTGCTCCCTATATCCTGCCAAAAGGCTTTGAAGCTCTGCTCCCATTCAAACTCACATTTTCTGAATACCCAAACCAGGAAGGAAAAATCACCCCCTGCTTCCACATTGGTCTATGCCAGGACTCAGCAAACTCTGTATATAAAGATCCAAATAGTAAATACTTAAGTCTTCAGCATGAAAGCAGCCATCGATAATACATAAATGAATGAACATGGCTGTGTTCTAATCAAACTTTATCTACAAAAATGCGGCAGGCCAGATTCAGCCCAAGGGCCACAGAGATTGCCAATCTCTGGCCTATCACTTTGCCAATATTATTCCCCTTCCCAGAAGGCCCCAAAGGCTCCTGTCTGCCTACTTAGATTCTGTTCATCCTGTCTTCCAATGAGAGCATTACTACTTCTCATCTATGGTGTTAGCCTGCTGTCATTACACTGTTATTACATGTCTATAGCAGTAGATGCTAGAATCATTTGCCGAGAAGCTTTCCACTTTGGGGGAGATTTTTTAAAAGGGTGTGTGTCAGAATTATGCTTGAGAAGAACTGGAATGGGAGGATGCAAATAGTAAATATTCATAATAACAGTATACAGGGCATTAACCTTATAATGATGTGCTCAGCCTAGTGATTCCCGTCTTGGAAGAAAAAGACATACCAAAAAAAAAGTAAAAATAAAAAAGCTAGGCAGCTCTACAATGACCTAATGGCAAGCGACAGGGGAGCCAGGTCCTATGACTCAATGTCTCATTCCTTAAGAAGTGTCTTTATTTCTAAAATATACCAGAAAAATAATATTAAGTTCTGTTGGGGAATCTGAGATCCAAGTACAAAGGAGCTTGTAGCTCTTGGGACAAGCTGGGGTGATGAGTCTAATGTTGCCACTGGAGATGCTGCAATTTCCCTTCTAAAGTAGCCACCAGACAGTCGTCTGCGCAGAACTCTGGCCTCAGCTTTCAGCTTTCCTTCCCCCCCGCCCCCTCTCCTGAATGCCAAGCCTGTGCTCTCGGCTGCCTGAGATGGGCTAAGGTTTACGTTTAGGGTCACGTGGCAGCCCCAGCAGCTCCCCGCAAGTGTGACTGAGTAGTCCATAAACGGTCCTTGTTTGGTGGCAAAATGCTTGGCTCCCTCTCCCTAAAAAGGAAATTATAAAGAAAATGTACAATACAGTTGCCACGGCACCCATAAGACAATTTCCTGGCTCTCAGACCACTTGCTGACAGAGCAGACCCTCGGAGAGCAGAGAAGCAAAGACCGTGGCTTCACACTTGGGGCTTTTCTGACACCGGACGACCCGGTCCTCGCAGCCGGTAGCGGCTCTTTCTGTGAGCGGCCACCCTCTGCTGCCCCCACCCCACCCCACCCCACCAGCTCCTGGAACTAAATGAAGGGACTACAGGTGACTAGAGCTTTGACCTGGGGCTCTCGGACACGCCTCTTATGGCTTCCTTTGGAATTCTAGACTTAGTGACTTCTTTCCTTCCCCTGCAGCCATTCCAAGCCACCGCATCTTTTCACACAGAGCTGGGGTAGTGAGCCTCCCAGCCGGTCGTTTCCTCACTCGCTCCTTCAGGAAGCCAGCATATATCGAGCACTGGGCAGATGCCAATACTTGAGACACGGCACTGCAAGCCAGACACGGTCCGCATCCTCCCGGAAATTACAGTCGAGTAGACAACACAGACGTTGAACGTTGGCAGTGAGTGGCGAGGAGGGCTAAGCGTGGGACAGTACGGTGCTGTGGGCAAGGTGACCGTGTCATCGGCCACCCAAACCTGGATGCTTACGAGAGGGAAAGAAGGTGCTGTGAATGACTATTCTGAAACAGCGGGTTGAGCTAGGATTGTCCTGGGCCCGCAGAGTCGTAGGGTTCCTCTAGCTTTGCCCATGCAGCCAGGGACCTCAGAACATACGTTCACTTCCTGCCCGTCCCTTTGTGGCTCTATTTCCACCTTCCCTTGCTCTCCGCCCACTGTGGCTCCTTTATAACGTAACAAAAGTAGGGCACACGGGGGACAGAGCCCCTCGATGGCAAGGCTTTTGATCTAGCATTCATCTGTCACCGTTTCCTCCCACTCCACGTCACTTGGTAAGAGCCTTCACCCAACAGATGCCCTAAATCTTGACTCCTACCTTTGATTTCAGCCCCCTTCCCGTAGGTCAAGAATGCAGCTGGGCCTCTGACTGTTACTTAGCAAAATCACAGGGCTGACCTGGGATTGCATATTCTTTAGCAATATTAGGAGTAGGCTGGCTTTGTTTCTTCTGGAAGCTCCTTCTACAGGGATGATGAGTTTCCCAAAACCCAAAGCTCAGTGGTACAGCAGTCACGTAGAGGGCATCTCACCAACAACCTATCATTTTGTTCCTCCCATAAGTCTGAGCTATCGAAAGCGTTCTCTTTTCATTATCAAGGATGGACCAGCAAAACTGTGTCGCCAATGCCAGCCTTGGGGTATGTGGCAGATGCTCTGGCCCCCTACCCCCTAGGACCACCTCTGAGTTCACCTACAGCCACACTGGACACTTCCCAGCAGGCTGGTAACTTCTCACCACAAATACAAACCCTCTGCCTAAGGCTTTGCCAGCTCCTCTCCAAGCTTGCTAAACCCACACAAGGCAATCCTCAACCAAAGACGGACAAGGAGACAATGGATGGGTGGTCAAGCTCCAAGATGACCCCAGTGATCCTTGACTCCTGGTATGCATGCCCTTGTAGAGTCCCCTCCCAAAATGGATACCACTGATGTTTGTAACTAATAGCGTAGAGAGGAAATGAGGGGGTGTGATTTTTCAGGCTAGATCATAAAAGGCACTGCTGCCTCTATCTTGCTTTCTTTTGGATTGCTTGCTCTAGGGAAAGCCAGCTGCCATGTTATGAGGCCACTCAAGTAGCCTTATGGAGAGGGCCATGTGGGGAGGAACTGAGGCTTCCTGCCAACAGTCAGCACTGAGCTGTCAGCCAGGTGATGGAGCCATCTTAGAAATGGATCCTCTAGCCCTAGTCAAGTCCTCAGATGACCACAGCCCAGCCAACATCTCTACTGCAGCCTTATGAGACACCCCAAGCTGACTGCTCAGCTAAACCAACCTCAAATTCCTAATCCTTAAAACTATGAGAGATAATAAATGTTAATCATTGCTCTAAACTGCTAAGTTTAGGGTAACTTGTTACACAGTATTAGATAACTAATATAGTGGATAAACGCCACAGCTCCCCCAGAAGCACATTTCACATAGTTCCTCAGGCAATCCCCAGTAGGACTGAGTCCCAGTTATCCACAGAGGTAATCTTCTCACTGTGTGCTTTCTCTTTTCTTTTCTTTCGTATTTTTTCCCTCTGTGTTTCAACCTCCCCACTCTCTCACCTCTGCTTTCTGTGATCATCTCCCAAATAAACTATCTGCCCCCAAATCCTTGCCTTGGCATCTGCTATGAGGGAACACAAATCAAGTTAGGGCAACTTGTCCATATTCATGGATCAACTTTTCAAAGAAAGACTAGCTTTTAGGGACACCTGAATGGCTCAGTCAGTTAAGCATCTGACTCTTGATTTTGGCTCAAGTCATGATCTCAGGATGGTGAGATCGAGCCCCATGTTGGGCTCTGCACTGGGTGTGAAGCCTGCTTAAGGTTCTCTTTCCCTCTCCCTCTGCCCCCTCACTCCCATTCGCTGTGTGCTCTCTCTCTCAAAAAAAAAAAGCTCTACCATATACTGTATGATTCCACTGATATGAAATGTCCAGGATAGGCAAATCTATAGAAACAGAAAGTGGATTAGTGGTTGCTTTGGACTGAGGGTGGGAGTCGGTACTGACTACAAATGGACATGAGGGACCTTTTGGGGGTGATGGGAATTTCCTGAAACTGGATCATAATGATAGCTGCATAGCTCTATATACTTACTGAATACCACCAAATTGTTCACTTAAGCAGGTAACTTTTATAGTATATAAATTATGCCTCAATAAAGCTTTTTTAAAATTTATTTTCATAGCTGAAACATGTATAGAAATGAGAAAAGAAGAAAGAAGTAGGACAGAGGAAAGTGTGAAGGAAATATCCCTACTGGCAGTCACATTAGACCCCTAAGAACTAGATTTGCTGTGGTCGCTTCCAAAATAAAACCAACATATTTGATACAGGACAAGTAATAATTAGGCCAACTACATCCACTCAGATATGGAAAACTAATATTAAAAACAGAATCTCCTGTGGGCTTTGTCTAACCAAAGAAGACTCCCCCAGAAATGCCACATCTGTGGTTTTAGGAACCAATACTCAATGTCTGATATAAAAAGACACTCCTAGGGAACTTGTCTTGGGAAAGCCATCAGCAACAACCAATCCTTGGGGGAATGTGAGGTATGGTGGGGGACGCTGTGAGATTCTGGCATCTCAATCCCATGGCAAGAAGGAGGAATGTGCCAATGGTTATCCATTTCCTCACAATGAGAAGAACTTCGGGGCATACACATCTTCCTTAATCCTTCTTGCTGGGGCTGCCAGAGAGAAGCAATATTCCCAGGAAAATGAGTGATGTGACCCATTCTAGGTACCTCCTTCCTTCAGTTTGGCCAAGTTTCTATCTGGCCAAGATCCAAGTTCAGGAGTCTGGCACAGAAAAGGGATGAGAGGGAAAAGAAGAATAATCACCTATTCCTCTATGTGTTTATTTATGGAGCTTAGAGTTTCTATAGAGCATCCAAGAAAAGGCCTCACCTGGACTGTACTGATTTCAGAGTTTGTTGGGAACATCTGTAATTGATGTGGGGGACACACATACAGACACATGGGCAGAAACACACACACACGTATGCTACCAGCTACTTGGTTGTGTCAGTCGGCTTTTGCTTTGTAACAAACCACCCCAAAACTTAGTGGCTCAAAACAACCACTTATTTAGGTCATGATTCTGAAGTTTGTCCAGCTAGTTCTTGTGGTCTGAGCTCAGTCTTCTCATTTGCCTGCAGACACCTAGTGAGCTATCTAGAGGCTGGGTGGTAGGATGGTCACACTCATGTGCCTAGTATTGGCAAGATATAGGCCAGGGCAATGGGGACAACTACATGTCTCTCGTCATCCAGCAGGCAATTCTGGGTCTCAGGGACCCACAAAAGAACAAGCCCAAGTACACAAGCACGTTTCAAGTCTCTGCTTGCTTCACGTTTACTAATGTCCCATTGGACAAAGCAGGTCACATAGCCAGACCAGACTCAAGGGGTAAAGAAACAGAGCTGTTTGATGGGAGGATCTGCGATGCCACAGGCAGGTGAAGTACTTGGGACCATCATTCATATAATCTACCACACCTGTTTGTTTTGTTCTGTTTTTGTTTTGTTTTTACAATTCTCTTTTGAGATCTGCAAGTTGTCATTCTCTCTTGCTAGACAATGTGTTTTGTTCAACAGCTGTTCTAGCAGCTAGAAAATATAATTTATTTTGAGATGAACCATTTTGCTCTGAGATTAATTAAACTCTAGCTCTTTCTCTTGAAGAGGAAATTCTCTGTTGCCCTAATCAGCTATTGACTGCCATGTAGATACCCCCAGAGTCTGGTTACAAGCCAAATTTAGGATGCCCTTCCAGGGAACCTGTTGACAGTGTGGATTTGGCTCACAGGTAAGAGTGGGCCTGAAGTAAAGAAAAATGGCACGTCAAAGTCATGAAGGAGGAGATGGGGGAGAGGGAGTAAGAAAGGGAGAGGAGAGAAAATGCTCAGTTAATAGAACTGGCCTTGGTGTCACCATGAAGGAACACCCAAGCATAGACCACTCAACACCTCAGGAAGAATTTGTAGCATGCAGACCTAGCTGCATCTTTTTAAGGGTGATTCAAGTGCATCTGGGGTTAAGTTTGACTAATCACAGTGGAGGGAAAATGCTCTGTGCTCAATTACATACTGTCATAGCCAGTCAACACTGTTGAGGTCTATGAAGGACAAGGGGAGAGAAAAGATTATTGGGTAATGGAGGTAGGTGGGGAAGGGCACATCTGGATTGGGAGGATTTTCCAGGAAAAGAGAGGGATTCGAGACTTCAGTTTCAGCTCCCCACTGTGAGACAAACATGCAGGGGAAAAAACAGGGCCCTTCAAGTCACTTCCCTCCCGCTTTACTCAACTCCTGAAACACAATCAGCTCTGGCTTAACTTGGTGTCAGCAAGGGTTCAACAACTAGTAAGTAACAGTCCCGCCCAAAGCTCGTCAGGCCACGGTGTAAGCACACACACACAGGGCAGGTGCAGGGTAGGCCAGAGCAGGAAGAACTCTCCGTGAGGCCTGGAGAATATTGTTCTTCCCTCAAAGCATGGAAGAGCAGTTCCCTAATCAGCCCCTTGGGGGGTCTGAGGGCTTGCGCTTGGAGGTGAAGGCTGCCAGCTGTCCATTAGAATCCACTTTTCCCTTCTTACTGGGCACACAGCTTGAGTACATTTCCCAGACTCCCTTGTAATGAGGTTTGGTCATGTGATTGAATTCTGGCCAGTAAAATGTGAGAGGAAGCGACTTAAGCCACTTCAAGAACGAGGATGTAAGATAGTAAACATGTTTCCTCCATGTTATCTTTCTCCTTTCCACTACCTGGAACCCATCACAGTCTAGTTTCAACCATACAGATAACAACAATACCTAGGGGATGACAGAGGCACACAGTAAAATGAACTTGGGTTTCTGACTAACTGTGGAGCAGAGCTGCTTTGCCAGTCGGAACCATGTACTCTGAATTATTACCTGAAAGACAAATAAACTTCTTGGTTCTGTAGGCTATACTGTGTTGTTAGGTCCCTTTGTTACAGCAACTTAGCCTTTTACCCTAATGCTTTCATTCATTCAACCTAAATGTTGTAGGTCCCCATGGGGAGATTCTCCTGTATCTTGAGGTCACCACGAAGCCAGTCTTAAACACCAATACATTAAAAAAATCAAAATATATATCCAACTTTACAAAGACTAAGAATAATGGATGCTTTCCCTGAAAGTTTCTTGGTGAGAGGGATGCAGAAGATGTGTTGACGTTGCACATGACTCAGGAAACTGCTTCAAAACATCTTTTTTTCTCCCCAAAGTTTATTCCCTATGGTACTTGACATCCTTTGTGTCTCATTCTTTCTCTTGTGTTCTACACACACACACACACACACACACACACACTCCTCCTCTTGAGCTTCTCTCCCCCCTTCTTCCCTTTGCTTTATATCTACAGCCTCCTCCTCCTTCTAGTCTTGTCTCTCTTGTCCCCCCCCCTTATAGCCCTAATGACCATCCAGGTCATAAAAAACAAAAGATCACCCTTAGCATCTACTCTTATTAAGAGGCAGGAAAATCAGTGAAATAGTAACTATTTTCATGTTTTTGAAGTCAGGAGGAATATAAATAATTTAATATTTTTCTCTGTCCTGCATAGGAAAACAAATTCTAATTGAACATCTACTATGAACTCACAAGACAGACATAGAACCATCTGGAAGGAATCTTGAAGAGCAACCAAAGAGAAAAACCAAAGTTCAGAAAATTACCTGCCTGGAAATTATTAGTGGAAGAACTAAGACTAGACCCTGGTCTCTTAACCACTCATGCTCAACTTCTAGTCCCATGCTCTTTCCTGACACTACCCTCACTCCTTGCTCGGAAACTTAGAGGAAAATATCTGAGGCCCTCCACAAAATGCTTTCCAGAACTTCCATACGCTAGACACACCAGAGGGTGAGGAAGGCAAGCCAGTCAGAGGGCTGGGGAAACTGAGCCAGTCACAGAAGTAACCAGACCAAAGAAGGGGAAAGGGAGGGGAATGGAGGGGAAGGACAGAAGAAGATTGAAGGGCACAGGGAAAATCTATTCCTCATCTGACTCATAAGAGGAAAGGAGTCATAAGAATATGTTCTTTATTAGTATCCTTCATTAATAGAATCTTAGTCAAAAATACATTCTGAATATACAGCATTTGTATATATATTATTCATAGAGAATATGCTAATAAAAATTATTCATATTCTGTATACAGTCTTCTCATGCTCTTCAATTTCCCCTCTCTCTTCTCCTCAGGCTCAGATACAGGAGGAGGGAGCTGTGGCAGAGGCAAATGGGGTAGTCCTTAACATGAAGACAAAACAGAAACCCATTGTCTAAACAAAGAATTCACAAAAGCAAGACAGTGGTGTGAGTTGGCCATTCAGCAACTTGGCCATTTTGCAAACTGGATTCTGGAAAATTGGCTTCCAGTTTTGCAACCCTGAAAACTTCCAGCCCTTCCCTCTTTGTGCTTTAGTCTTCTCAGAAAATAGACTGGATGAAGCCAAAGTCCCTTTCAGCTCTAGTGTAATGAGGTTTTATGGGACCCATGAGTTCCATGGGGTTGTGTGTGGGTGTGCATATGTGTAAGTAGAAATTAATTAATCTCAGATGCCTGAAAAGTATTAAAATAGAAAGGGAGTGAGGGACCTTGGAGGTTGAAGAAGGGGGGGGGAAGGCATTCACTGGGTCGTCTTGAATTGCACCAGATTTTAGTTCAACAATAAACTAGTCCTCTAATTTCAAAGTCTAATGCTTAGGCACGAATGTGTTATAACAGGGGAATGGATATGGAAATAGACCAGAATTGAAAGCCTTGTCTCAACAATCAATTAAATTCACCAGGCAAATCCCCAAATAAGCCTTGTTTAGTTTTGTTTTCTTCAATGAAGGAAGGAAACTATACCATATCTGGCAGAGAAGCAGACTTTCAAACAAAAAAGGGGGCAAATGTGGAAAGAAAATTAAAAAATACATTGTGCTTAATGTACTAATCAGGAGACCGAGGACATAGACCTGATTCTGCTGTTAATTGTGTAACATGGAGAAAATCACATTATCCTTCTGTGCTATAGTTTCCTCTTATGAAGACATGACAGGATCACAGATGGCAAAAACATAGCATGCATGACACTACCATCTCTGTCCAGGGCAGTGAGAGACAGCAATAATCAGTCATAGCAATCTTTCCAGGAATATCTAGAGATGTCCTCAGAATCCACTCAACACAGTGCTTCCAGGAATCACTGCCAAATTAACAGCATTGACTCTCAAAGTTAAACCTATCTACTTCTCTGAACTAGCCTACTGGTTCCCAACCTGTGGGCTACAGACTTCCGGGAGGCTGTGAGGTTACTGAAAAATGTCTGTTAAATAATGTGTTCACCACGCCTCATCTGTAGTTTCAATAAAGTGATGCCTTATCAGTATCTTCATTCCAAAAAGAGATTGGGAGTAACTGGCCAAAGGCATTTCAAACTCTTTTTCTGCTCTGGTATTTTCTATTCCAGGGCCAATTTTCCTTCTATCTTAACCCCACTTCCCCTCTACTTCCTTCCCCCTACCCGAGATTTTCTAACACTAACATGGACTCTGGTCAGGATGGAATTTCTCAATGTTCTCTGATAAGGGAATGAACTGGGCAGCATAGGTCACCAGATGAGTCACAACAATTATCATTGCTTTGTCCTTGACATGGGATGTGACCAACTTAAGGGTCATCTACCCAAACTGGCTCTGGACTTCAGCCTTTTATTTCAGGTCATAAGACTAGAGTCTTTCTTTTCATATCATTTCCCAGACTTTCCTAAACTTTTAATACCATCTCAGATTAAAGTTTAGTTTCTCCTCCAGCATTTTAGATAGAAAGCTAAGACCCAGGGTGATATGGAGTACAAGCTTGGGCACCATCACTTACTAGTTAAATGACCTTCGGTAGTTGTCTTCATGTCTTTGAGTCTCAGTTCCCTCATCTGTAAAGCGGGATAGTTGTGGTGATTAAATAAGACAATATATGTAAATTGCCTAGTAAAGAGCCCACCACGTGTTCAATAAAGGATGATGATAATGATGATAGATAAGTTATGTCAGGTCAGGTACTCTGTTAAGCATGTTACAGACAATCCATTTAACCAAATATATTTCTTTTCTGTGATGGGTTGTAAAAAAGGCCACAGTTCTTGCAGCTTCTACATCTCTACCCCTTGATTCTGGGTATAGGCCAATATAATGTAACAGAAACTACGCTGAGTTCCGAGACTGGGCCTCACCAGACTCTGCAGACTTCTGCTCTTGCTTTATTGGAGGGTGAGAGACAAATGGAGCAAAGACATGCTTTTGCAGTTAAAGCCATCCTAAACCAACCAGTCCCCAGCCAACACAGCAGCTGGCCATGTTTGCGTGAGTGAGCGCAGTCAGCTGATCAGGTAAGCCTGACTTAGATCAGCACAACTGCCTAACGGATCCCATCCCAAATTGCTGCCCCACAGAATTGTGAACTAAATAAAGGATTGTTGTTTTAAACCACTAAGTTTTGTGATGGCTTGTAATGCAGCAATAAGTGATATATATTTCTTCTTGAGTATACACCTAGACTGCATTTCCCATACCCCCTTGCTCCTAGATTGGCCATGTGACTAGTTCTTCCCAATTGAATGTGAATGAAAAGTGGCATGTGTCACTTTCACGTCAAAGTGGCTTAGAAGCTAGTGTGCCTTCTTTCTATTTCTCCCTTTGTCTGTCAGCTGGATGCAGAGGTTCCAGCAGAGGGCTTCAAGGCCTTAGGGAATGTTGAACCAGAATATAGAAAGAACTTGGGTCCCTGAAACACCACCACATGGAGGAGAGCCACCCACAAAGGAGAACATCCACTCGGACTTTACATGATCAAGTAATAAACTTCAACTGTGTTAAGCCACTGAAGTATGAAGATGTCTCTGCTATGGTAGTTAGCATTTAGTTAATTAGCACACAGGGATTATATAATTAAATATCCCCATTTATTGATGAAGAAACTGAGGTAAAAAGAAATTAAGCTAATAAGAGCTGGAATATGAACCCAGGTTGTCTAGATTCACAGCAACCCCACATCTTATCTTCCCAAGGTAGTTGTAATAGTCATTGCTATTAATATTCTTCGAGGTTTTAATTTACTTGAATGATGAGTGTAGAGACACAAGAATGTAAGACTTTGCCATTTCTTGCCCTTCCCTCATTTCCCAATCTGTATAGGCTTTGGGATTGTTGTGGAGGGAAGAATTCACATTGGTGTCCCCATCTCTTCTGACTCCAGCTGCCCAGTCTGTCTGTCACCAAGAGAATGGCATGAAGTGCTTACCCCTATGGGACTTCTCACTAATGAGGGAGCTACCTTCATCCACAGCTTTCTGCAGAGCTCTGGGTCCACCACAAGCTGCACGTTCCTATGCATTTCAGCCTTCTCCCCTTGATTCCCCATGCCTCTCACTTTACCCCATAGCCTCTCTTCAGTCACAAGAATCAGTGCAGTGGAGGGGACAAAGAAATATTTGTTCCTTGTGCTTTCATTCAACAGCTAGTGAGCACCTACTATGGGCCATGTGTTGGGCTGGGCTCTGGGAATACAATGAAAAATAAAATGGATAGAATCTCTGCCTTCACCAAGCTTCTATCTGAGGGCAAAAGGAAAAGGAGTAGTTAGGATGCTGACAGAGGGGCGAATCTGCTTAGATGGAAATGAATATCCAGAGCAGATGAGTGATGGTGTACATGGTGATTATTTTGCCAACATCTAGGGCAGCAGTTCTTTAATTTAGCTTGTATGAGAATCATCCAAAGAGGCTTTAAAAAGCACACCACAGGGCCTTGTCCACAGAGATTTTGATCTGGAAGATCAGAAGTATGGATTCAGGAATCTACATTTTTAACAAACTCACTGAGAAATTCTAAGTCAGATGGTCCTTTGAGAAACCCTAGTCTATGGTAGCATGTGGCATTTCCACAGAACTTCATGGATGTTTTACCAGAACTCACGGGCAGATCTAGGCAAGGCCTCTAAAGCCAAAAGCTGGGGGCACTGCAGAACAACATGATGGGGCACAGAACTACTAGCAAGTCAGCACCACAGAATGCCCAGAAGAACAGAGAACAAAGAATCCAATTAAATCCATTGAGTCCCCATGAAAAGACAGAGAGAAAGGGCAACTGTCATCACTAAAGTGACAAATAACATGCTGAATGTGAGTGCTTTGCCTGAATTAAGTTAGCAGAAGGCTTTCAGGGAAGCAGCTTGTGGGAACATATTAAAATAGCACCAAAGACTGAAGCACTTTATGGGAAACTCAGATTTTTCTTACCTTAAATCAAATATTCATTGAAACAAAGAATTCCTACCCCAAACAAGCAGCACTGAGTTGTTTCAAGAAGAGATGCCAGTTATAGCTGTGTCCCTGGCCAAGGCCCAGCTAGGGAAACAGATCACTGCCCTCTAATAAGAGATTCGGTTCCTAATGACACAAGGACAAGTGAGTAGAAATTATAGGAAGACAGAGTTCAACTTGCTGTGAGGAAGAACTTCTGAATAACTGAAAAATGGAACAGGCTGCTTTTTGCAGCAGCAAACTGTCTGTGATTTGAAGAATTCAAGGCAAGCTCATATGTACTACTCTGTATA
Organism: Ailurus styani; assembly: GCA_002007465.1. Taxonomy (NCBI): domain Eukaryota; kingdom Metazoa; phylum Chordata; class Mammalia; order Carnivora; family Ailuridae; genus Ailurus; species Ailurus styani. The sequence goes on from LNAC01000333.1 coordinate 860,542, forward strand.
TAACCAAGGTGTCTTTGTATCTAGTGATACAAAGAACAAGATTAAGACACAGTACTTGGCCTCAATGAACTCATACTCTAGTGGGGGAGGCCGACAGATAAGGCCCAACTGTAATATGGTACAATGACACCATGAATATCATATACCTGGGTACTGCCAGAGCCTAAAAGAGGAGGTTCCAGCTCAGACGGAAAGGTCAGGGAAGGCCTCTTAAAGGAAGTGACTTGAGACTTGCCTGCTAAACCTCTCAGAGAAGGAGAAAAAATGGCATTCTTGGAAGATGGAATGGCATATGTGAGGGCATGGAGGCAAGAAATAGCATTATGGGAAGGAGAAAAGACACAAGTTCAATGGGATGCAGTGTAGGGTACAGGAGGAAGAAAGGAGGTAGGACAAAAATCTAGAGAGGCACAGCCACAGACACACCAGATCATGAGGAATTTCTTAAGCTAAGATGAGAGGTTATCTTGAAAATGGTGAGAAGCCATTGGAGGCTGACCTACGTGACTTCTGAAACCCTTTTCAATAAAAAAATTCTATGCGTCTAGACAATTAACTTCTTCTAAAATTATTTTATAAATTGGAAACATATATATAAAATCAATGCCATTTTAGTCACAATCAAACATTTATAAGATCTTGGTATGTGAATGATGTGGTATTTTAAATCAGTAGAGAAAGAAGACACTATTAATAAACAGTGTTGGAACAACTGGCTAGCCATAAGGCAAAAGATTGATTTAGATCCATCTGTACATACATCATCCACGAGCACAAACTCCAAATGGATTAGGGACCTAAATGTAAAAGAAAAAAAAATGAAACCATGTAAGTGCTGGGAGGAAACATAAGTGAATTCCTCTATAATGTGGGTGTGGAAAAGGGTTTTTAACTATGCCTTAAAATCCAAAGACAATAAAAGATAAGGTTGACAAACTTGATAACTTAAAAATAAGCTTTGGGGTGCCTGGTTAGTTCAGTTGATAGAACATGCAACTCAATCTCAAGGTTTCTACGTTTGAGCCCCACGTTGAGTGTAGAGATTTCTTAAAAATAAAATAAACTTTGCATGGCCAGAAACACTATAAACAAAGTCAAAAGACAACTGACAAATGGAGAGAAAAAATCTGAACTGTACCACAGAGAAGGCATTAATATTCCTAATATATAAATAAGTCTTAAAAGTAGAAAGCCAAGGGGCTGAGGGAAGGGTAGAATGGAGAGTTATTGCTTTATGGTTATAGACTTTCTGTTTGGGGTAATGAAAGTGTTCTAGAAATAGATAGTGGTGATGATTGTGCAACACAGTGGATATACTTAATCCCAGTGAATTGTACAGTTAAAAATGGATAAAATGGGGTGGGGGGGACAAGGTGGTGGAGGAGTAGGAGACCGAAATATCATCGGGGCCCAGGAGTTCAGCTAGACAGTTATCAAACGATTCTGAGCATCTACAAACTCAACAGGAGATCGGACAGGAGAAGAGCAGCAATTCTATGAATAGAAAAGCAACCACTTTCAGGAAGGTAGGACATGGGGAGAGGTGAATCAGAGGTGACATATGGGAAGATAGACCCCAGGGGGAGGGGCTGGCTCCCGGCAAGCGGTAGAGCAGCAGAGCACAAAATCAGAACTTTTAGGAGTCTGCTCCACTGAGGGGTGTTGCTCCAAAGACTATGTAGGGGTGGAGCCCTCGCAGGGACTGTGTGGTCTCAGGACCCATGGGGTCACAAAAAGACCAGGGGTGTCTGAGCACAACAGAGCTCCCAGGTATCAGAGAGGAGACGCTGACTGCAGAGACGGAGCCGAGGAGTGAGCCTTCAGCTCGGGCTTACCTTAAACTGTGATCCAAGGCACAGCCAGGCCACTGCTCTTCAAGCAGGGACCCCCCCCCCAAGTGGCAGATCTGGAGAGACCTCTGCCTTCTTCCTCTGGGAGGAGCAGCATGGGAGCAGCTGCAGGAATCTGCTGGGTTTGGAGACTCCAAACGGGGACACGCGCCAGAGATAGAAACACTTGGTCACAGGCTGGGTGAGCTCAGAGTGCGGCCGGAAACCAGGGAGACGGGAGGGACTGACTGCTTTTCTCTGAGGGCGCACTGAGGAGTGGGGGCACGAGCTCTTGGCTCCTCCGGGTCGGAGACTGGGAAGCCGCCATTTTCATTCCCGTCCTCCAAAGCTATATGGAAAGCATTCAGGAAACAGAAGTTTCCGAGAGTGAACCCGAGCAGATTACTTAGCCTGGCCCCTGGCAAGGGTGGTGCAATTCCACCTCGGGCAAAGACACTTGAGAATCACTGTAACAGTCCCCTCTCCCAAAAGATCAACAAGAACAACGAGCCAAGACCAAGTTCACCTATCAATGAGAACTGTGGAACTCCAAATATAGGGGAATGCAACACATAGAATTCATGACTTTCCCCCCATGATTCTTTAGTCTTTCAAACTTAAATTTTCTTAATTTTATTTTTTCTTATTCTATTTTTTTATTTTTCCTCTTTCTTATTCTAGCCTTTAACTATTTTATCTTATCAATACCTTTCTTAAAAATATTTTTTAAATTTTCATTGTTATAGTCATATTTTATCCCTTCATTCTTTTTAATCTTATTTTTTGTATACAGATAGGTTTTTCTTTCTTTAAAATTTTGGGATACAGTTTCTTCAAACAGATCAAAATATACACTAAATATAGTGAATGGCTTTGTTTTANATTGAAATCGAAAAAGCTATTAATGAGGTGCAATAAAAAATGGAGGATCTAACTGCTAGGATAAATGAGGCGGAAGAGAGAATTAGTGATATAGAAGACCAAATGATGGAGAATAAAGAAGCTGAGAAAAANCAACTTCCTATCTTATCAATTCTTTTTTCACAACATTTTTAAAATTTTCATCTTTACAGTCATATTCCATCCATTCATAGTGTTTACCCTTATTTTTGTATATATACCTTTCTTTCTTTAAAATTTGGGATGCAGTTTTTTCTAACAGACCAAAATACACCCAAAATCAAGAGTGTGGCTCTGTATATTCACCAATCTAATATATATATATATATATATATATATNGATAAACAACTACTGGACCACAAGGGGAGAATTCAAGAGATAATTGATACCATAAGATGAAACGATATTAGAATAAGTGGGATCCCAGAAGAAGAAAGAGAGAAAGGGGCAGAAGGAATATTGGAGCAAATTATAGCAGAGAATTTTCCTAATTTGGGGAAGAGAACAAGCATCAAAATCCAGGAGGCACAGAGAACCCCCTCAAAATCAATAAAAATAGGTCAATATCCTGTCATCTAATAGTAAAACTTAGAAGTCTCAGTGACAAAGAGAAAATCCTGAAAGCAGCTTGGGACAAGAGGTCGGTAACATACAATGGTAGAAATATTAGATTGACAGCAGACCTACCCAC